>OZ005650.1:347154348-347246848 GCA_963930645.1 Salticus scenicus | reverse complement strand
GTGGATGCCAATCAACCTTTGGAATGTGTGGTGCAAGAGTTGATTAAAACAATTGCTTTAGTTTGTCCAAATAAGTAGAGAACATTGTTTCGGCCCACTCACCCACATTTTTCAAATGTTCTTCATTATGAGAAATGACATACATCATGTAAGCTGTTAAACCCATGGTTAAGAGTATCAATAAAACAAATATTAAACGACCCGTCGATATACCAATGGTTAATAAGACAACGTTGGCATACAAAGACGTATAAAATAATACTCCGTGGGCTAAAGAACGCTCCATTCCTTTCTTCTATGAACCATACAAGAGGTGGTGATCTACAAACGATTCCACATAGGGAATAGCTTTGTATTGGGGAAAGGTTAAACCTCTCTTCGTTGCGCCCGCTGTCCTCATCAGAAAGCTCATCTCTTCAGAATAAGTTTTTATGTGAAGTTGATGGGCGTTATCGTATTCGAAGGCGATGTTGGGTGGATAGGTCACCCTGTAACGCAAATCTAACCAAACCGGTCGATAGATCAGCAGCGTTAACCTTTCATTTCTTTTAATTTCCACGCCTTCTTCGGGTAATTCTTCATCTTTGTCCTTCTTCGTTCTCCGAATATATTGTTTCGTACCATCCCATACATAGGGTCGAATGCGCTGCACTTCATTGGTGGTAAACGGAGTCCAGTCTACACTGTCATGATAGACGGTAATTTCGTCAGGTGCTTTGCAAGCATAGCCGTGAGACGGGACCGGAATAATTCCCAAGTTGTGGGACGAGGGACAAAAAATAAATGGGTGTTTGAGGTCACAGGTGGCAAACACCGTTTGATCCCAAATAAAATTGCCCGTCTGAAGAGATTGACCGGGCGTACACACCTCTTCCCTCTCCACTCCCTCGTCAAACAACTTTTGGTTCCAAAAACTGTATTCGAAGGTGACCGGTTCTTTTTTCAGTTTATATTCATCTCTGTAGAATTTACATTTGGCTTGTTGCGGTAATAACAGAGACAAATCAGGAATGAGGTATAGAAATGCCATGGAGACACAGTCGGGATGCGAACACATATTATACGATTTGATATAAATCGACTCGGGATCTTCGCAGATCATCTCGGGTCGACTCGTATCATAGTCCCAAGGAATGATCCAAGACTCCCTGTTCAACGAATCAAATTCAAACAGGGGTATTTGGTGGAAAGAGAAAGCCTTGTCGGGTCGGGGGGCACACTTCAACCCGTTAAAGTATTCCGTGGGGAGGCAAGAGGCGACACTCTGAAGGGCGCAGTCGTAATAGCGACTCGGATCTTCGAAGAGGGGCCATTTTTCCGAACCCGAGCACGCCGGTTCGGGTTTGAATCGTTTCCCTATCCGCAAGTGGGGGTCCAACAGGCGTCGTTTTCGCTTCCCCCCCTCGCACACGTAACCCGCCGCTCGGTCGTACCGTTCGGAGAGGTTCCAGTTTTGAACCGACTTGGTAAACTCGTGAAGAGGGACCATGACGTCCGGATCGTCCGAGAAGACATTGTCGCAAAACGTTGGAATGGAGCATTGTTGCCCGTCGAACACCATGGGTAAGTGGGTCAGATTATCCCCCCGCGTCAACATGTAGTCCCAGGATTGGGGGCAGACCGTTTTTTGATCAATTTTGCCTCCGCGACACGTCATGAAACCGGGTATAAAGTGAAAGGGTTCGAGGTCCTGCCGAGGGAGGGGCAATAGAGTGCCGTCCGGTTGCCCCACGCAACTATTGGGTTCGCAGTAATCCTTGTCAAAAAATTGAGTGCCCGGCGCACACGTCCTGTAAGTGGGTTTCCCGGCCACGCACTCCACGCGCGTTTCACTATTGAGGAGGAACGGTGTATCGGCATAAAATTTGCAATAATAATTTAAATCTTTTGTATTCATACAACGATCGTGATAAAAAAAGTTTTGAAAGGGACAATTTTTGACAATCTCTTTTTGATTTTTACACACGATGTATTTGGTAATGACCGCGTGGCGTAGTTTCGTGTTATTGGGTTTTCCTGTACAGGCATTGATAGGTCGACACCTTCCTTGGAGAAAAACGTGTCCTGACGGACACATTTTTAAGTCTCGTATCTCATTGTTGTTGCAGGTGAAGTAAAAGAGGTCCCCCGTTTGAACCATATAAGGACTCGTTTCCTGAAATTTCAACACATCCTTCATTTCTGGTTTTTCTTTTAAGTAGTTGTAAAGGGTTTCACCTTTAGTGACCACCGACCTCCCAAATTGGATGCCGTAACAGGCGTCTTTTTTCTGAATTTTCCCCGAGTCATAAACGTAAGAGTCTTGGGGAATCGCGTGTTCCCAAGCCACTTTCGAATTCACTAAAAATTGAAAATGGTGGGGTCCTTGGGAATTGAAAGTGAAAGCGTAGGGTTTAACTGGAGAAGGGGTTCCACTCGCCGGTTTGGGTACGGGTGTGGACGTGTAAAAATACCAAAAGTAGAGCAGGAGTAATCCGGATAGAAAGACTGAGGTCATTCTTTGGTTTATTCAAGATGAGGGAAGTGTTTACACAAGAGCAATGTCAACAGTGGTTCCAACAAACACGGGAACAAAATTGTTGTAAAAATCCAGATTATATCGTGTATTTGAAACAAGATAGAGCCATTGATGAAATGCCCAACTGTTTTAAACAGTGCAAAAATTGTTTAAAAATAGTACGAAAAGTAAATCGTTAAATTGAAAAAAAAAAAAAAAAAAAAAAAAAATTTTTTTTTTTTTTTTTTTTTTTTTAAGCCACACTCACTTAAAAAAAAAAAAAAAAAAAAAAAAAAAAAAAAAAAAAAAATTTTTTTTTTTTTTTTTTTTTTTTTTTTTAATAAATTGATACATTATTTTTCCTCACAATGATGTACTTTTCCACCCACTGGGAGTGTGTTCAGAGACAGAGAAGTATTAATTTGATCCGCGTGATATTTCTCAATGAGCAAGGGGAGCGTCATATTATAGAAAAATATTACGAGCAATGGATTGGAGTCTGTACGAGTGACATTGATAAGGTGGTTCAAAATATAAAAATTTTTTTTCCAGGTCACAATGTCGTCTATCGCAAACTCTCCGAGGAGACCCAAAAAGTACTACCCTATTTCGACGAAAGGTTGGCCAAGGGAAAATTAGAGTATAGTCGAAAACCTTTTTATAAAGTCTATACGACTGCTTCCCACGAAAACATTGGTAGGTTTTTCCAAAAATATAAAATTAGCTATTACGAACCGGAAGAGTGGCTGACGCGCCTCTACATTGACCTCTGTAATCGACACAATACCTTCTTTTTTTATTACATGTGGTACGAGCTCAACAATGATTCTCACAGTTTACTGGATTGCTTGCACATGGTGCCCGAGCGCACCGACCCACCCGATTGGACCATTGGAGCCTTTGATTTGGAAACGGTGCCTCTTGTCGAGGATGCCTTGCCCCGAGGGTATCTTCCTACGGACCGAACGGTGATGGTGAGTCTTTACAAATGGAATCGACGCTACGGGACTCAAAAATGGATCTTATATGTTTTGCCCGAAGGCATTCAACAACCTTTGAAAGACTATGAATATGGCTATAAAACAGAAGGGGAAATGTTATTGAAATTTCACGAGCTCTTGAAAGACGTTCATATTTTGACCGGTTACAACATCAACTTTTACGATCTTCCCTTTCTGTTAGCGCGACTCACCTTCTTAGGATTCGGTTCCTTAGCTTTGACTTACTCCTCCAACTATGTGGGATCGGATATCGTGGTGTATTATGATCGCAAAATTACTCTAGACCTCTATCCCTATTTCCAAATTTTTTCGGACTATAATTTGCCGAGCTATACACTGGACGACGTGGCGCGTCACAAGTTGGAAGACATGACCAAAGTCCCCGTGAAATCCATTGGTATCCGGAGTTGGTATACCTATGGACCTATACCGCGGTGGTTGTTTGAAACGAATCTCGCCGAACCCGCTTTTCAAATGTTGCAACCTGCCAAAATTGATGACGTATCGCAATTTGGAAGTTTTATCACTTATTTAGACTATTGTTTGAGAGATTCGGAATTGGTCTACCGTCTGCTGATCAAAGAGGAGGTCTTATCCTTCTTAGCGTCCCGGGCCAATTTCACCACTTTAAATATGGTACAGGCTTTGCATGTGGGTAATTCGAAATATTTGGCCGAACTTTTAAAATCGTACGGTACGAAATTGGGGTTCTTTTTGAACGATCATTTTTTCAAAGTCGATTTGATGAAATATCACCATCTCCTCAATAAACAGGGAAAGTATCAGGGGGCCTTAAACTATTGTCGACCGGAACAAGTGTACAATGATGTGGTGGTCATGGATTTCAGTAGTATGTATCCGAGCTGTTTGGTGAGTAGTAATTTGTGTTATGGCACCTGCACCATCATGAGACGAGAAGATTGGGAGGTTCTGCCTCAACGCAACGCTTTGCTGGCCATTCCCCATCGAGAGCATTCTCACCTGGATTTCAACAGGTCTCGCACAAGGCCTTTGGACCAATTCGCCTATCCGGATCCCCAATCCAATGATCCGTACGTGATTGTGATCAACCCCCATACCAAAGCCTTTCTGCCGACCCTCGTCACCCACTTTATCCAGTTGCGGAAACATCACCAGCAGGCGTACCAAAAAACCAAAGATATCTATCATTACAATGTACAGCTCGCCATCAAAATTTTAATCAATTCTCTGTACGGCATCATGGGCAACAAGGATTCGTGCCTCGCCTATCTCCCGTTAGCCATCACCATTGTGACGTTAGCGAGATACCAGTTGCTAGGTTCCTATCACTATTTAAAAAGCAAAGGGTACCAGATTTGCTATGCGGACACCGACAGCCTGATGGTTCACAAATGGCCGGTGGATCACTGTGACGAGGTGAACGCCTTTCTCCACCTGCCTCATGTCGAACTGAAATTTGAACAACGGATGAAACGACTCGTGGTCCTGTCCAAAAAACGATATGCGTACGAGGCGGGTGACCACTATGTGATGGTCGGCTTCGCGAAAAAAATAAACGGATTGGTTCAATGGATGTTGAAAGAGGTACTCGATTGCGTGTGGAAAGCTCTCTTTTACCGATCCGACAGTGACGGATGGGTCGAATGGGTCAGGATACTCTTGGAAGCGAATTATCGATGCCGAGATCCCAAAAAATATGCCATTTACCGGAAGCTGAGAAATATCGAGGACTACAAATCGTCCAACTGTCCTTCGGTGAAATATTTGAAAAAATATCCAGACAGAGGGGGGGAATATGTCCAATATACCTACGGAAGGGCCGATGTCGCCGCGTCGGAGGCTTCCAACTGGGTGATGGACGTCGAGGATTGCCAAGGGGTGAATTTCGAACAACTCTTTGTGAGTCAAAAGAAAACATTATGTACGTTGATGAATATGGCTTATTGGCACTTGCCCAACCCGACCCATGCCACCGACATGATTTTAAATACATTTCTTTGGAGGCGATTTATGCATGGCGAATTATTACATTGGCACACAACAGGACGACGCATCGTGATGCTGGTCATACCGGGTCTTAAATATACATTTACCATGAATGACCACTTGACAAAGGAAAGGGGTCGAAAAAGAGTTATGGTGGAGGAATCGGAAGAAGAAGAGGAGGAGGAGGACTCAGAAGATGAATCAATAATTAGACTTACTTCAGACATGAAAAATAAATGCCACATTCGAGATTGGTAAGACAAAAAATTTTGTAATGTTTGCTAGATGATGTAAGAAAAAGTTTTAATGAGCCCTCTGGAACTGACTGGTCGGAAAAAAAAAAAAAAAAAAAAAAAAAAAAAAAAAAAAAAAATTTTTTTTTTTTTTTTTTTTTTTTTTTTTTTTCCATCCTCTACTTTCGACCAGTCAGTTCACCCACAGTCATGGACGATTGCAGTGTGTGTCTTGAACCCATTCTCCAATATCAAAAATTTATTTTAAGTGCTTGTCGTCATCCATTTCATGATCGGTGCATTTGGAATGTAGTGGAGTTTCATGACATGATTTGTCCTCTTTGCCGTACTGACATCAACGAATCAGATTATGCACAGTTGCAGGAGTTTTTCGACTGGCGTAGTTACCGCAAAAACAACGAGAAAAATTTTTTTGGACGTGCACATTCTGAGGATTGGTCTTTCCAAAGTCATTTTGCGACTCTCTGTGGACCCAACTATGAATGGTGGTCTACAGGTATTGGTTTAGACTTTAAGGACACAAATGTTAATATGAGTGCTTTCTGCATTCGAATATTTACAGCGCTAAAAGAAACAACTACGCGCTGGTTCCATGTGCAAATCTCATATGATGATTTCTTAAATTTTGAAAACGTTTTGAAAAATTTAGGAAACGAAACCTTCACACTACCTTGCTGGTGTTGGTGTGACAGTGGCCCGAATAGACAATGGCACAGACATATGATTTTAGTAACATCTGTCATAAATGTGATTCAATCAAGATTTCTCCACAAAGACAATCCACAATATCATCCAATAGATAATCCTTACCAACTTCTCGAAACAATCTATTCACTCAGCAGGAAAGAATCTATGTGTTTTTTTCACAAAGAAAGAAATAACTTTTATATAAATCGACTACTTCCTCCTTTTTCCAAATGGATGTTATCATTCGTCTACAAAGAAGGTGTAACGGATTACATCATCAACAATTTAAAGTATTTCTCTACTCAAAAAGTAAATGATCGATGGCAGTTGGAAACATACAACCTTGCACGTTCTGTACAATTACGTGAGGATTTTATTCTTCGAGTAGATAAAAAATATATACCTGTAAATTATGTTACAGATAGTTTTCTCTATGGGAACAATGGTGAAAAACTTTACTTTAAGTTTGATAATAAACTTGCTAAATTAAAAGAGTGCGATTGGAAATTGGTGCAGGCCGAGGCAGGTAATCTGACAGACAAATTTTTGGAAGATTTACACTTTCGAAAATATGTAACATGGAATAAATACTTTATATATCCGAGTCATAAGAGAAAACAAATAAGAATTTAAAAAAAAAAAAAAAAAAAAAAAAAAAAAATTTTTTTTTTTTTTTTTTTTTTTTTTTTTTTTTTTAATAGGTTGGAGTCTTTTGCTTTCGACCAGTCAGTTCACCCACAGTCATGGAGGATTGCAGTGTGTGTCTTGAACCCATTCTCCAATATCAAAAATTTATTTTAAGTGCTTGTCGTCATCCGTTTCATGATCGGTGCATTTGGAATGTAGTGGAGTTTCATGACACGATTTGTCCTCTTTGCCGTACTGACATCAACGAATCAGATTATGCAGAGTTGCAGGAGTTTTTCGACTGGCCTAGTTACCGCGAAAACAACGAGAAAAATTTTTTTGGACGTGCACATTCTGAGGATTCGTATTTCCAAAGTCATTTTGCAAGTCTCTGTCTACCCAACTATGAATGGTGGTCTGCAGGTATTGGTTTAGAGTTTAAGGATACAAATGTTAATATGGGTGCTTTATCCATTCGAATATTTACAGCGCTAAAAGAAACAACTATGCGCTGGTTCCATGTGAAAATCTCATATGGTGATTTCTTAAATTTTGAAAACGTTTTGGAAAATTTAGGAAACGAAGCCTTCACACTACCTTGCTGGTGTTGGTGTGACAGTGGCCCGAATAGACAATGGCACAGACATATGATTTTAGTAACATCTGTTATAAATGTGATTCAATCAAGATTCCTCCACAAAGACAATCCACAATATCATCCAATAGATAATCCTTACCAACTTCTCGAAACAATCTACGCACTCTGCAGGAAAGAATCTATGTGTTTTTTTCACAAAGAAAGAAATAACTTTTATATAAATCGACTACTGCCTCCTTTTTCCAAATGGATGTTATCATTCGTCTACAAAGAAGGTGTAACGGATTACATCATCAACAATTTAAAGTATTTCTCTACTCAAAAAGTAAACGATCGATGGCAGTTGGAAACATACAACCTTGCACGTTCTGTACAATTACGTGAGGATTTTATCCTTCGAGTAGATGCAAAATATATACCTGTAAATTATGTTACAGATAGTTTTCTCTATGGGAACAATGGTCAAAAACTCTACTTTAAGTTTGATAAGAAACTTGCTCAATTAAAAGACTGTGATTGGAAAATGGTGCAGGCCGAGTCAGGTAACCTGACTGGGAAATTTTTGGAAGATTTACATTTTCGAAAGTATGTAACATGGAATAAATACTTTATATATCCGAGTCATAAGAGAAAACCAATAAGAATTTAATTTTTTTTTTTTTTTTTTTTTTTTTTTTTTTTTAATTAATATATTGGTTTCTTTACTATTTCTCAAAGCCTCAAGAAACTCTCATGGATATCATACAGTCAATCTTCCGGTCAGTCTTTCGTCATTGCATTGAAAACTGTTATCGTTTAGCCAATCTAGTACCCAACGACAATGAAAACATTGATGATGAGTCCCAGAAAGTATTTGATTTGTACGAAACTAAAGAAGAAGAGGCGGTCCCACAAAATACAAATTGTAAATTTTATTCAAGTTGGAAGAAAAAGAAGTGTAAGCTGGGAGAAAGTAAATAATGTTAACTGCTATGTACAATCAAATGTATGATGGATGTAATTCAATGAAATAAATATTATCATATAACTTTCTCTCTCTCTCTCTCTCTCTCTCTCATTTTTTTTTTTTTTTTTTTTTTTTTTTTTTTTTTAAGTATATATATATTTAAAAAAACATTTCTTAAGGATCAAGTAGGCATAGGGTTGAATTGGAAATGCTGCGGCATCGTAATAAATTTTCTATTTCGTATGGTTTAATTGTTAAAACTAAAGATGGTAGAGTGATGCTTATAAAACGAAAAGTACCTTATTCCGTCCAAAAATTTTACATCTTCTTATTTAAACATGGTATAAAATATGATGAAAATATCTATTACAAATTTAAAGACATTATTGAATGTGACTGGTTACAGCAATTAACTCAACGAGAACAACTAGATTATTATCGTTTTGTAGATAACAAAATATTTGAAGATTTGTATGATTTTCCTCATGGTCAAATGAGTTCTAAATTACCAAAAACTCGGTTACAATGCTTTTTAAATGCTTACAGAGAATTTCGTGAAGAAACTGGATTTCGTTTCAAGTTTACCAAAGAAGATATAGAGAAATATCCTCTTATAAAAATTGAATTTATAGGATGTGATGAGAATTATTATACACAATATTATTTTGTCGTAGAAAATGTAACAAATTTGCACAGATGTAGGTATTTTGATTCTTTCGATCAAACATACCTATCAACATCCAAAATAAAAAAATGGACAGATGATAGACTCATTTATCAAAGCCAACTTGTATCTTTAAATAAAGCTTATAAATTATTAGAAAAACAACAAACAATTAAAAAGGACGATAAACATTTACTACTTTCAAAAAATTTTAAGAATATAATAATCTAAAAAAAAAAAAAAAAAAAAAAAAAAAAAAAAAAAAAAATTTTTTTTTTTTTTTTTTAATGCTTAAAAAAAAAAAAAAAAAAAAAAAAAAATTTTTTTTTTTTTTTTTTTTTTTTTTTTTTTTTTTTTTTTATTATTATAATGTTAAAAAAAAAAAAAAAAAAAAAAAAAAAAAAAAAATTTTTTTTTTTTTTTTTTTTTTAGAAACAAAGTCAAGGGGGGGAGAAATGAATTCTGAACAAATTGTCAAAGTTGTTTATGATAATGTCTTAAAGTTTTTACATCAAATGCTCGGAACCGATAAAATGAAAATGGTCGCTCAACAGATCAATAAAATGTTTCCTAGTTGGCCTCATACCTGGAAGACAATCCACGGTTGGTTACAAGAACATTCGTTGACCAACATGCAACACAGCATCCATAGCTTTGCTCAGCTTTTTCCAAATTATGTCTCTTTTGCTGAAGAACTCGACAATTCTTTGGTTCTGCACGATGAATTTTGGAATCAAGTACACTACCAGCTTCGGAAGGCTAAAGAATCTTTATGATGGTTAAAGTTGGACAATTGGAACCCTTAGCTTTGTTGACGTTGGCCGGTGGGTTGTTGTACTCTATTGGTATATTAACGGTGGAATCGAAAGCAAACACTTGCTACCGCATACATTTCATTGTTCTCACTCTCGTTATATTCACAGCTCTTTTATTCATTTCCGTCTTCAAATACATCAAGTTTCGTTTCGCATTTCGACAGATGGACGAATTGATTTGGACTATGAAAACAAAATAGACTGATCGACACCGTCTGCATTTCGAATGAGAACCGCATCCCCTTGACGGAAACCTAGCAAGGCATAGTAATTCACCGGTTCGACAGTACAGTGATCCGTGTTTCCCGCGATCCATTCAAACTCCAAGTGTTGAACGATCGCCGCCCACATGCGCAGACCCACACTGTCTTTTATGGAAACGGGTCCGTCTTGAAATCGAACGGTGAATGTGAAAGGATCCGTGATAGTGGCCGATTGGATGAGTCTGACAGCTTTTCGCGAAATGATTTCTAAAATTTCCATGAATCAAGATTATGGATAAGAATATAATTTTCATAACAACCGCTTTACAGTGTTTAAAACACGATATACTGCACGATCTTTTTGACGAACAGGGTAATTTAAGAACTCTTCAACAAGATGAAAAAAATAATTTGGAAGCATTCTATAAACGAATATCATTAGGTTCATTTGACGAGTATCTTGCAAAAGTAGGGGACCAAATTAAAAAGGCAATAGAGGAGCATGGACCTGGATATGATTTTTCGAAAATTATATTTAGGAATGGAGAGACTCCAGGTTTTGTCCATGGACTTGCAACCACCAGTGACCCACCACCATCACTTGCAAATTCTGGGACCTTAAGTTATACAATACCTCCGACTGAAAATGGTGGTCCTTCGACCTTCAGTTTTACAATGCCTCCTCCGATAGTCACTGATGGTGATAGTCGCATATGTGATATAAGAAAAATATTTGATCCTGCTACCAATCGTCGTTTTCCGTACGTCGATAAACCTCGTGTGGTGACTAAAAAACGTACCGAAGAATTTGACCCATTGAAATTTTTAATGGATAAATATGGAGATGGGAGTTATCATCAATTAAGTTTCCAATCGGACGAAGATGTACAAGACGATCTAAGTATATTAACGTCACCAGAGAAGAAAAAATTGGATTGGATCGCCGAAGGCGTTTTGCGAAAAATGGCAGAACACTTGACCACACTGAATCAGGCTTGCAACTACCGATTACTGGATGTACATTTTGAAAAGGTACAGTAAAAAAAAAAAAAAAAAAAAATTTTTTTTTTTTTTTTTTTTTTTTTTTTTTAACTGTGTGTGACATCATTCCAGTCGGTCGTCTCCATCATTTCAGGATAAACGGTCAAATGAAACACAGCTTGTGCGATGGGGCTTCCTTTCCCAATTGTGTAATCCTCTGAGGAACCATTTTGGATTATCACCCCTACCGAGCCTCCTGGATTTATCACACCGCCATATACGCTGAGTCCTGCAATGACCTGCGTATCCCGGATAAACATACCCATGTAGGGAGGAAACTCAAACGCAATTCCAGTCTCGATCACTCTTCTCTCGCCCGGTTCCAACACGATTCTCTTAGGGGCATACAAATCGAATCCCGAAGATTGGTCCTGTTTCGGATCCATAGCAGACTTGAACACTTTTGCATATTTCACCTTGGGCATAAAGTAACGAAACAAAAACGAGAGGATTGCAGTAGCAATCGTGTTTAAGAAAGCCATGTTATCGAAGAACAACTTTTCAAATTTTATTCATTTATAAAAAAAAAAAAAAAAAAAAAAAAAAAAAAAAAATTTTTTTTTTTTTTTTTTTTTTTTTAATGATAAATTCAAGACTTGTAGGCAATCAGTCCAGCCACCGCAAATTGTAAGAGTTGTACAATCAAATGTGCGAGGAATTTCATTTTATGTGCTGTCACATACGCCGCTCCATTTGCACGGTCTGCCGCTGTGGCGGGTACATCGCCATTCAGAGAGTACACAGCGAAACCGTACGTCATCAGTCCGATCACAATCAGGACGAGGAGTGCGGCAGCCAAGATCATTTTTAAGTTCATCATTGCCTACTTTATTCTACTAACCCATCGCCACCAACATTCCCAACAGCAACATACTCAACACGTTCATCACGGTGGGTGCCATCAGACGCATTTTATTGTCGGTCCAAAATTTATTAGCGGTTGTAGTGGTGGGTGCCTTGGCCATTTGGTAGAGAGACCAACCCATCAACACCCCGCTGATCAGCAAGAGCACCAAAACAAAACCAAGCAAGAGAGTTGTGAATCCCAACGTTTTCATCTTTATTATGGTGGACGCAATCGTTCACACGCAAGGAGTGGTTTTAGGTCGCCGCTATCTCGCTTTGGAACTCGCCTATGCCGACGTCACGGGTCTGGAGCGCCATTTCCTCCTCAAGAGTCCGATCCCTTATGCCTATATGCGTCGACTCTATCCCCATGCTCGACCGGACGTCCTGGTCACGGTGGACGAAGGCGCTCGTTACGTCGAGGTGTTGGCTTTTTTGCAGGCACGCTACCGATCGCTTCAGCAGTCCGCCGACCACACGGTCGTGTTTGGCTACAAAGGAGACAGTTATCAACCGCAAGTGCTGATCGACGCCGGCATCCCTCATCGGCTCAACGTGGAAAGGTGGGGGGTGCCCGCTCTCCGGAACACGGCCCCCGACACTTGTCCCTGGCATAGAGATACCGGGAGCAAGTGTGCTCGGGTGGCTTTGAAGCAGATTCTGGATCATGTAACAGGATCCAGAGGAGGCGTTCCGTCCGACGCAATTGTTCGGTGAGATAGAAGAGGCTCAGCGAACTTTCGGGGGTCGTGGGCAGGGAGGAGGGGATCTCCTTTTCCCACAGACCGTCTCGATGACTGAGGGCCAACAGTCGCTGCAACACATCGATGAGTTTCGGAGGCGCGTTGTCGTGGGGTACTTGCTGCACGCTCTCGTGAATGACGCGCACGTTATGCAACAGGGCGTCCAGTTGAGGACACTCGTCCAGCTCCTCGGGTTTCTCTCCCTGCAACACCTGGTGGAGGGTGTGTTGCAGCAAGGCCCTCACCGACACGCTCAGAGGATGCAGGGGCTGTTGGCGGAGAAAGGCCTTCAAGGTCTGGTCCGTCAGCCAGTGGGCCGCATTCACATACTCGGCCCGCGGCACCAAAAACATGTGGAGCGGATCGACCGTGTGACCTCGCGCTTGGCACGTCATGTCGTAGAGGCGCAGGGCGCGTTGCTTCTGCTCGCTCGAGATCTCGGGCAAAGGCGAAGGGTGGACCGGTCGACGGAGATTGAGGCAGCGCCGGGCCACCTCCCCCCAGAACGCGGCCGACTGGTACGCATAGGTCGTCCCCCCCTCTTCCAGCAGCTCCTTTAAAATGGCGTCGTCTTGGGTGGGCGGAGGGGGGAGAAGGGGGGAAGGGGGATCTTTCGGTTGGGCCAGCCACCGCTCCAGCTCGTCCCAAAATCGGGACACGACCCGTGTTTTGAAAGGACGGCGGGGCTCCGCGTTCAGAGAGTCGATCAGCAGGTTCAGGTCGCCGTACACTTGGTGAGGGAAAGCGGTCAGTCCTCCGTGTTCCATCAAGTCGAGCCACGGAATCCGTTCGGCTTCCATCCGAAGAATGAAAGGGAGTACTTCGGGAGGAGGAGGCTCCAGGGCCCCTCCCCCGAAGATCAATCGCTCAAACCAATCCAACCACATCTTGGTTCCAGCGAAAAAAGTTCAAGGGATACGACTTGGCCGTATAATAGGAGAGCAGGTTGCGGGCCAGATGACACTGCACGAGATAGAGGGTAAAGAAAAGGAGCGTATAGACGGTCCACATGACTCTTTTTATTTAAGGATGTCTTATGAAATTGCCACCCATTATCGTACGTTACCGGACGGATCCAAGGCCTATCCGACGGATCTCTTTGGCAACGAATACGTTCCCGAAGGGTTTCCCCTGCTCACCACGAAACGGGGCCGAATCCTCTACCCTCTGGACGAGCGGGGCAACGTCAAGTATCGAAAAGATGCCCAAGGCAACGAGGTCTACGAGAGGGGGGTGGACGGTCGCTATTGGATCGGGAGGCGGCGAGATGGGAAAGAGCAGTATGCCGTGAATCGTCGAAACGACGAATATTATCCACTGGGCGCGTTTGCCCGAATGCCGGATGGATCCTATTATTATGCCACGACAAAAGAAGGCGAGACCGTCTTTCCCCGAGACGAAGCGGGGTCCGAGTTTTATATCACGCCGCCCGACTTTGAAAAACCCCACACCCTACCGGATCGCTATGCGGTGGACGCGACCGGCGAAATCTATCCCCGAACCCCTTCCGGGACCGAGATCCTTCTCAACCACCAGTATGCGATGAAGGAGGGGGAGACTTACGATTTTTACTATCCCAAAGACTGTTTCAACAATGAATATTATCTGCCGGACACGATGCTCGATCGGTATGCGGTCACGAACGATGGCAAGGTGATCTTGATGCAGAAAGAGGATGCGCCTCACATCGATCCGGACAAGACCCCCTCCGACCTCACCGACGCGGATATCCTGGGTAAATTAATTCGAGACGCAAACGAAGAGCGAGATTTTTTGACCCACCGAGAGCTGCCCATTTACAGCCTCCCCCACAACTATGCGTATCGAGACCGAAAAACCAACCAAGTGACAAGGGTGGTCCCCCCTCCTGCCTCAGCGCCGCTCCTGCATGCCACCCTCTTTTCAACCGGGTGGATCCTGGCGGCCGCTGTACTCATGATAGGGTGTTTTTTCCTCTTTCGAAAAATAAAACACACAAATAATAATAAATAGTCATTTTTTATTTAATAAATAGTTACAGATTTGAAATAGTCTGGGTCTTTGATGCGAGCCGTCACCGTGAGGGGCTCCCGCTTGAAGTAGTCTCGGATGACGACGCTCTCGGGTGTGATGGTGGCGTTGCAGACGAGGGATCGGTCTCCGAACACAAAGTGTTGGGTGTCTTTTTCTTCTCGTCGAATGAAATCGTAGATCCGCATGCGGGTGACTCGGTACTTTTTAAATTCCAGCACTCGGGCAGGCTTGGCTCGGTAGAGCGTGATCACCACCTCGTCTTCAGGCTTGGCTAAAAATCGCACCGTGACACATTTCTCGGGAAGACAATCTTCCAGAAGCAAAGTTTGCAGTCGACTCATGGGGATGGGAGGTGTGTTGGCCAAAACTCGCTGCTCTTGAGTCTCGACCACATCCATGGTCACCATGTAATCCACATCGGACGTGTTGGTCATGATCTGGCGAACGACGAACGGGATGCGGCCGGAGGGACACAGAGGACACCACTGAGCAGGGGAGAAAGGAGAACACTGAGAATGAAAGGCATGCTCGCAGTTGGGAAAGGTGCAGGAATCTCCCTGCAAAGGTTGATTACACCAAGAACAGATCGCTGACATGGTGGAAATGATCTCTCCGCTCGCTCTCTCTCTATATATATATATTGAAAAAAAAAAAAAAAAAAAAAAAAAAAAAAAATTTTTTTTTTTTTTTTTTTTTTAAATTAGGCAGAAGTCCTAAACCAGGCAGTCCTAGACGTAGTCCGTTGAGTCACACAATTTGCCATTCCTTCCCAACCATGGTGGTCTTCTATCCATCCTTCTAATTCTTCTTTTACTGTTCGTGAAAAAGTTTCATACATAACATCTATAAATATTCTCGGTGCATTGTGACGAATACCTGCAGCGGTATATTCTCCGATAAAACAGAAAAATGCTACAATTCGGCTCCAAGTTTTACCTTCACTAAAAAGTTCATGTGCTAATCCTGCTATAAGAGTACCTGCTGTATCCTCGTCGTATCGATCAATTTGCATTACAGTTTTTTTTATTTGTATCCCATAACTCTCTCTCAAGTCATCTAAGCTATTTGTGACAATGTTCAACACCTCTTTTTCTCTTAGACTCCAGGCATCAACAGCATCCAATGTATAATACCTTTTCAATAAATATGCAAAAACATTTTCCAAAATATAATCTATACGGACGACATTTTTTTTATCCCATGCACCTGGGTTCTCCATAGTCGATTTGGAGCCATTTGTTAACACATTACTTTTCTATAAAAAAAAAAAAAAAAAATTTTTTTTTTTTTTTTTTTTTTTTTTTTTTAAGTGGGTGTGGCTTAAAAAAAAAAAAAAAAAAAAAAAAAAAAAATTTTTTTTTTTTTTTTTTTTTTTTTTTTTTTTTTCAAGTGGGTGTGGCTAAAAAAAAAAAAAAAAAAAAAAAAAAAAAATTTTTTTTTTTTTTTTTTTTTTACAATGAAAAAGACACTCCTTTCGCTCGTGCCACTCGACAGGCCCGTCTCAACTGTTCAAAGGTTCCCTCTTTGCCTAGCCAAGCTTTACACGCTTTTTTCCATCGAATCAAATACGTTTGGTGTTTTTTGACAAAAAGTTTCGGGATCGATTGATAGTCGGGCAGGGCCTCGCCTAAAAAGTCTCGCCTCCTCCTCCGATCGGTGTTGAACCACCCTAAAAGATCCCGCATCTTGAGCGGGGTGGTCATCAGCAAATAGACCAACAGACACGTGGCGTCGGTTTCCTTCTGGATTTGAACGCGGTGGTAGAGGATCGACAACTCTTTCAACGTCAACATTCTTGATCATGAGTTTTGTCACGACCCATCTCTTGCGAGTGGTTCAAGAGCAGCGACCCGATCTCTACGCCGCCCTCCTCCGACGGATCCGTCCCTACAGCCTGGAGTCGGTCCTGCGCGTGTTGGACGGTCACTTGCGCCGAGTCCGGAATTTGAACCTTTTCAACGAACACGGCGACGCCATCCCCGAATTTGTGTGGACGGTGGTGAAACACATGACCTTTCCCACGCCCGGCGACGCTTTCGGCATCCAACTGACCTGTCGCGCCACCAAATCCGAAACCCAAGGCACCCTGGACAGCAAACACTTGCAGTCGCTGTCCGAAACCCAGTGTTACGCGTTCAACTGTGAAAAGGATATTGTGGAGGAATTGGCCCTCTTCTCCACCCAGATTCAAATCTTTGAATTGGCCAACCGCCACCGCTATGCCACCGTCTTCCTCTCCGACGACCTGCCCCTGGCCGAGCTCTTTGGCAAATTGCCGACGGCCGGTCTCTTGAAACGGGGCGACCTCTATAATAAGGGTGTGACGCACGACGGCCGCTACGCTTACTTGAGCGCGTTTCAGTTCCTGGTGGTCGAGGACCGCGGTTCCTTGAAAGTGCTCTACCGATCCCTCAAAGACCTCTATCAACTGCTGAGACAGATCCCCCTCCGGTACGTCGTGGGCTTCTCGGACGTGCGCAACGTCTACAAGAAATGCGGCGTCTCCAGTAGCTTTTACACGCTGCTCGAGATTGTGAAGCGACAACTGTTTCGGAACGAAGACTCGCCCTACGAGAAAGCGATCGTCGTCCTCCTGAAATACATGTTTCGGCGGGGCACCCTCTCCCCCATGAACCGAGACGGCTTGGCCAAAAACGAAGACCGCACCCCCCTCGAAAAACTGAGCTTCGAGGCGCTGAAACGCAATTGCTCCCAGCTGAGCACCGGACCGACGCGAGGGCAGTGGGTCACCGTCGAATCGTCCATGGACGCCATCTTTTGCGGCCAGCAGCCCACCGAAGGGACCGGGTACCACTTTGCCTGCCTGCCCGCACCGTGAAAAAAAAAAAAAAAAAAATTTTTTTTTTTTTTTTTTTTTTTTAGGCTACCCTCCACTTGAAAAAAAAAAAAAAAAAAATTTTTTTTTTTTTTTTTTTTTTTTTAAGGTTACCCCCACTTGAAAAAAAAAAAAAAAAAAAAAAAAAATTTTTTTTTTTTTTTTTTTTTTTTCAAGTGGAGGGTAGCCTAAAAAAAAAAAAAAAAAAAAAAAAAAAAAAAAAAATTTTTTTTTTTTTTTTTTTTTTTTTCCAAGTGGAGGGTAGTGGATCAGGATCAACCGGGTTTTTAATTTTTCGTTTAGAAGTGGTGCGAATTTTAAATTTCTTATAACATTCAAAAAGATGCTTCGCCCCATCTTTTTTTCTTTCGAATGTCACTTCTCCTAAACACCAAACACAACATCGTTTAAAATTCACTCCATGTTTAATTTTACAATGTTTTTCGTATTGATTTGAAGCGATACGTATTTTGCAGTTCGAATACGGACATGCAAACGGAAACGCACCCCTCCGCACAGTATTAGAATAACGCTTTAAATCTTTGTCTTCAATCATAGCACGACCACAATACAATATTATAGGTCAAAACATATTCGATAACACCCTATTCATTTAAAAAAAAAAAAAAAAAAAAAATTTTTTTTTTTTTTTTTCATGTAAGTGTAACTTAAAAAAAAAAAAAAAAAAAAAAAAAAAAAAAAAAAAAAAAATTTTTTTTTTTTTTTTCATGTAAGTGTAACTTAAAAAAAAAAAAAAAAAAAAAATTTTTTTTTTTTTTTTTTTTTTTGTGTGTGTTAATATATATCAGTTCCTTGATTTCTAAAACTCAGATTTTTTCACATTGTATTTTTAGAAACAGTTGTTACTGTTTTTAGAAAACTAATTTCTTACCTTTATATATATTTAAAAAAGTAGTAATATTTAACAGCACAATAATAAACTTTTCTTTTGACTCTTTTCCCTCTTTTAAATTCGCGTGATTTTTAAAAAATATTTTCTGTTATTAATCGTTGTTTTTGGAAAAACGTTGGATCATCATGGTTCAGAACAGAAATTTAAAACATTATTCCGATACCATCAGGAAAGGTGAATTTTCGTTTGCGTGCCCGTATACAGACTGTGGAATACGGATCGCTTCGAATCAATACGAAAAGCATTGCAAAACAACGCACGGACTGAATTTTAAACGATGCTGTGTTTGGTGTTTGGGAGATGTGACCTTCGAGAGGAAAAACGATGGAGCAAAACATCTTTTGGAATGTTATGGGAAATTCAAAATTCGCATGACGACGACGTTAAAGCGAAAAGTTGAACAACCACAGGGTGGTTCTCCGAAAAAAATCACGAAATTGCAATTTTTCAATTTCAAGCCCATGTGTGAGAGGTTCAAGTTTTTCGGTCACCGCAAAATTTTCTCCGACGAGACATACTACACCGAACCCGTCTCCCCTCTGGACCTGAACGATGAGTGCTTATCGGTGCCTTTCAAAGACGACACTCTGAACGTGGCGGCCGCCTGTGTTCAGAAATACACGAGAGGGGGTTACGTGTGGCTGCACGTGATGGTGCGAGCCGTGGTCTACGAGAGTTTTGTTCGAGAGATGGCCTCTTTGGACGGAGGCACCCTGCCCTTCTCTTGTTGGTGCGACGGCGGAAAGGAATCGGAGCCTTGCTTCAGACAACACCGACACCTGATCGTAGTGTCGCGGTCCATGGAGGATTTCAGACGCATGTGGCGAAAGGTCGTCCTACCGAAAGGAGCCGCCAAACCTTATCCTGGATTCAGATGTAAGATATACAAACGGATCGAGTGCGAACTGCATTTGGTGAACGCGATGGGTTACCTGAGTCAGCGCCATTCGGGCTGCAATTTTAGCTTTGGCGAAGAGGAGGTGGACTTTCTCGACAAAATCAAAAAAAAGAGAAGGAGTAAAAATCATTTTTGCATCTCGGAAACTTTACCGGCGGATTACAGACTGGTATTGGCGACCCTGTAGGACGGCGGCATCATGCAGTTGATCGGACAGAAATATAAACATTGCGATCCGAAAAAATTGCTCTGCGTACCGATTGAAAGGATCGGTTCGAAATGGAAAATTCAAGTCAAAAATTTACCCGAGATAACGATGAATCTAGTGTTACCGGTAAAGGAGCAATTTAAAGTCTCCAAAGAGATCACGAATCACTATTTATATCTGAACGAAGGAAAAAAGATTTATTTTATCGAAAAACGACACTATAAGAAGTTGAAAAAAGATATAGAGGATTACGCGTTGTTTTATCGAGTCGTGGGCGACGATTGGTGGGAAACGTATCCCAGGCAACGCGATTGTTTGAACTGTGCGAAACCGTTCATGGACCGGTGTGAAGAATTGGAAAAAGAAAACAGGGATTTGAAGAACAAGTTCGAAGAATTACAAAATAAATATGAGAATTTACGAGCGGATATCGAACAGAGACGCGAAGAAGAAATCAGAGATTTGAAACAGAGATTGAAAATGGCGGAAGAGAAAAATGACATACTTCAGAAAACTGCGGAAGAGAAAATTGACACACTTCAGAAGAAAATCGAATATTTGAGAGAAACCGAAATTGCTGAATTGAAAAGACGATTATCTAAATATGAAAATCCTTCAATGTAAATTTTTTTTCCTATAAGAATAAAGTAAGGATGGCAGATTTAATCCAGCTCTCTCTTTCCGATGATGATTTGACTTTTTACAAAAAATTACAAATTCTACCCAATGATAAGGTCTTTGCGCAGCAGCCGGAATTTGAAAGATTTAAGAAACTCTACACATTGTACAAATTTCATCTGGCTACTCTTCAAAGACCCGAACTGAACATTAAACTGGTATACAATACGGAACACGGATGGCACATGTCGTCCTGCATCAAAAGTATACCCGGAAAAGCACAACCTGACATTTGTACGTGCGAGGAAGATTTTGCTAACGTGGACGATTTTTTCTACCGGGTGCAGCGAGATAAAATCTTTCGGTGTAAGTTATGCAAACGTTACATTCCTGATTGGGAAGAAGCTGCTGTAAACAGGGATAAAGAAGAAGGGGGCCCCTAAAAAAAAAAAAAAAAAAAAAAAAAAAAAAATTTTTTTTTTTTTTTTTTTCAATTAAAGGGTTTCGCATTTCGGTTCATCGATCCAAATCACTTTGGGATTCGAGCATCCCGTCTTGGACTCGCCCATCAGCAGCTGCACCGTCTCTCGGTGTATTTCGAGGGGTTCTCCTTTGCCCATCAAGAGGGTGCCACTTTTTCCCACCGCATACAAGTGTTCGGATTGCGAGCCACCGCGTCGCACAAACAGTTCCAAGCACTCGGTCTTGCCTTCGCGTCGGTAGCGCGACCACAGGATACAGTCGAGCCACTGGCTGGGTGGCACCACCTTCTCGACGACCAGCGAGACCATCGACGAGACGACGGCAGGGGGTTGAGGCGTGGCCCTGCCCACATACAGCGCGTACAAGTCGACCAGGTACGAGGGGGGCAGGCGCTCGCAGCCCAGCAGCGTGTATTCGCAGCGGCTTTGGGCCGTCGTCATCACGAGGGTGATTGGTTTCATGGTACAAAAGGGACAGCCATGCAGCGTGAAGCCTCCCCACTTCAACTGGATCTGTCCGGGCTCGACAAACATTCCTTTACTCTGGGTCAGAGCGCTTTTGTCCGGCTCGTGCAGCAGTGGTGCGAGCGACCCTCCAAGAGGCTGGTGATCGTGTCGGGCGGACCCGGCACGGGCAAGAGTTATGTGGTCCGCACCACCCTGGAGCACGTCCGGGACGTGGACCTGCTGAAGATGAGCTTCACGGCCAAGAGCGCTCAGGCGATCGGTGGCCAGACCCTCCATTCGGCGATGAAACTCTATTACCGCAACCCCGTCTACCAGGCGCTCGAACAGGAGCTCCAGGACGAAACGCACCTCCTCGCCACGATCCAGAAGAGTCGGGCCCTCGTCGACGAATTGCATTGTGAACGCGACCCCCACCTCGTGGTCGTCGACGAAATCTCCATGATCCCCGCCTGGTTCCTCTACTGGGTGATTCGCTACTTCCTGGATCGCGCGGACCACCCCCTGCTGGTGGTGTGTCTGGGCGACCCCTACCAACTGAGTCCGGTCCACTCTCCCTTCAACCTGTTCGACGTGACGTTCGAGCGGCCCCCCTGGCCCGTGCACTACCTCACGTTGAGCGAGAGCCAGCGGTTCGTGCCCGAGTACCACGACCTGATCCGTCGGCTCTGTGCCTTGGTCGATCGCGGCGAGGAGACGCCCTTCTTTGCTTTCGTCTGCGACCACTTTCCGGTCGTGGACGACCTGGACGGCCCCCTCCTATCCCAGGCGCAGCGGGCCATGGCGGCGACCCGCGATTGGGTCCACAAACTGAACGAGTGGTACATTCGCCACATGGTGCCGGGACCCGAAGTGACCCTGAACGACGGGGCGTTGAGGTTGAAGGGGGGCTGTCGCGTGGTGGTGACCGAGAATAACTGTTCGCCCGTCCCCAATGGCACCGAACTCGTCTTTCGAGAGGTGCGCAAGAATCGCGTGATCTGTGTGAACCCTCAGCAGAGGGTGGTCAAAGTGGGCAAAAATTCCCGAGACCAGTATCCCCTCGAGTTGGGGTTTGCCTCCACCATTCACAAATTTCAAGGCGAAACCATTGACACAGACCGAGTGGTCATTCACTTCGGAGGCATCCGATCCAATTTGAATTTGGTGTACACGGCCCTCAGTCGAGTCCGAAAGAGGGAACAAATTGTAGCCATTATTTTGTAGAAAAAAAAAAAATGATCTAAAAAAATAACACAAGCATTTATTTACAATAAAAAATATGATAGTCTACAATAATGACGATCTAAACAATAAAAAAATGTGATAGTTTAAAAACAATAATGACAATCATTTATGACATAAAAAATTATTCTAGTTACAATAATTATTATAGACACTGATCTAATAATTATTCACTGGGTATCAAACTTTTCAATCCCTGGATAAGGTCCTCATATTTTTTCTGGTATTCCTGATTCTGTTCTTGGTACGTTTGGAGGAGGTCGAAGGTTTCATCCCAACAAAACGGGCGTATCCACAACGTTTTTAAAAACTGTTGCATCACATTACCGGATTCCACCTGAAGCCTCTTCCACACCTTCGGCTCGAGGGCGAGCAAAGTCTTGTCTTCTTCGAAATAGAGTTGGGTGTCCGCATAGAGAAAATGGGGTGTCGGATGAGGGACGAGTTTGAAGGGTTTGGCGATGGGTAACACAAACTCTTCCTCAATCGGCAGGGTATCGGTCAAGCGGGTGCCCTGGACTAACCACACTTTGTCTTGTGGGTGGGCCCGCACAAATTTTTCTTGGACACTGAGATGATAATGATAGTGATCGGTGACCTGCCGAAAAAAACCACCCTCGTAAGCAAAGGATAGAATCCACTGGAAAGTCAGCCGAAGAGTTCGATTGATATAGAAATTGCCCAGTCGGGTGTTGAAGGTGCAAGTACTGGGTCGACTGACGGAGCCGATCGCCTCGATGAGGTCCTGGGCCGTGTGGAGGGAACGTATTTTCATCCCCACAAATTTAAAGTCGCTGGAAGCAGTGACTAGAATCATGTGTCGGTGCCATTTTTTCTCTTTGGCACCGTCACACCAGCACCAGAAAGGTAACGTGTACACTCCTTTGGTGTGATACATCAGGTTACGAAAACTGAAATACTGCTCGAATAAAACACTAATATGATACCATTTGTGGGTGGTTTCGGAAAACTTGCGCACACACTTGGCCGCCAGATGGAGGTTGCCGTCTTCGAACGGCGGTACACTTTTCCCGTACCAGCTATCGTCGGGTTCCCGGAGGGAAGAGAAGTACATCCAACTGTTCATGAGCGAGTAAAGTTTGACCAACTCCAGATCACGACCCAAAAAAGTCTTTTCGGTTTCCTTGCGAATAGTTTTCCAATCCAACGTTTCGCGCAAACGCTCTTGGTCCGAGTATTCCACGAACGAGTGACACGTTGGACACGCCTGGATCGTGGTCGAGAGACACTGGGGATGAAACTTGTGTCGACACTTCAGTAGAGTGAAGGAGTCCCATGCTTCCACAGGCGTGGAGCAGAGGCGACACACAGCCATGTCTGAGAATGTCTCTGCCACTGGGTAGTATATATAGTTGAAAAAAAAAAAAAAAAAAAAAAAAAAAAATTTTTTTTTTTTTTTTTTTTTTTTTTTTTTTTTCAATTATTTATGGGTGTTGCCACAGGATACCCCAATCATGGAAGAGGAGGATAGCAGCATTCCTTGTGACTATTGTCTGGAAACAGTTGATAATTTGACTGAATTATTCCAACACATGGGTAATCATGGTCGTTTTTTTTGTATTCTCTGTCAAACGACATTTTCTACCTTTACTCTAAGACGACAATATGAGTTACACTCTTGCAAATTTAATAAACCGATGGTGTTAGTAAGTGATTTAAAACCGTGCGCTTATCGCACCCCCTATTGGATAGCGATCGAGGGAAAAAAGTATTACTTACAAAAGGAAGGAACAGTATTGTTCTCTTGCATCATACATTCACCCATCATCCAGTATTCCATTGCACAGATGCCAAATTCGTTGTGGTTGTTTGTAGATGATAATTCCTTTGATTTAAAAAAAAAAAAAAAAAAAAAATTTTTTTTTTTTTTTTTTTTTTTTTTTTTTTTTTTAATTATAAATTGAGTTTCATTGAGTTTAGATTAAAAAAAACATGGAAGGTGGAATTGTCAATTTCCCCTGCTGTTATCATGGTGACTATTTGTCCAGTTATTCTAATCTCGATGCAAACGTAGAATTGGTATTCCAAAAAATTCTAAATTTTATTGTTCATTATCTTCATCCTGAATTTATTGACCATCTTACTGTAAATTTTAATGAAAGAGAATTAGTTATGTACAATTCGATCCATGGGATGATAAAACAATTTTTGAAACAATATCCAACTGTAATGAAGGTAGAGGATGGAGATATTTATAAAATTTTGCAGGAGCAACTGAATAATATTTCTGAACGATCGAAAGAACGAAGATCTAAAGTGATAATTGGGGACATGTCGTTACCCTATCACAAAATCGTCTTAGAGTCTCTCATTTTTACAGGAAAATGGATGGCTCATTGCATGAAAACCTATCCTGAAAAGGATAAAGAAATATACATTTGCATGGTGGATATATTAATGAAGTTTTTTAAAGAAGGGAATATATTCAAATGGATTAATCATATGAATTTAATTACAAATGCGTTTGGGAAATATGGAAAAATTGACAATGAGTTTTCAACCATAATTTATAATTCTCCACCCACATCCAATGATGAGTTTTTCTATCGTTTTTCTATCATTCATGTAGCAATTATATTATTTCTTGGTTGGTTAATATATGTTGTAAAAAATTTGTAAAAAAAAAAAAAAAAAAAAAAAAAAAAAAAAAAAAAAAATTTTTTTTTTTTTTTTTTTTAGGGAAGTATTTCAGACATCCTTCGAGCCAGTCACAGCGACCGTTTCCACCAGCCAGTTGCAGCTGGGTATGCACTAGCATTGCACGAGAGATGTCTTTCTACTATAAGCCGAAATTTCCCTCATATTGCTATCGGAAGAAGAGACTTCGCTCCTGGCGATATACGAATGTTAAAACTGAAGAATTGGCCGATGACGGATTTTTCTTTTGTAAAGAAGAAAACAAAATTATATGTTATATGTGTGCAGTGAGAGTGGATCCCAAGGATAACCCAAAGCATCATGATTCAGAATGTGGTTTTGAAAGATCCTTTAGCAAACCCTTTAAAATGGATAACAAATCATGTGTTGTGACTAACAAGGATTGTATAATTTGTTTTGACAGAGAAAGAAAAATTGTTTTTCAAGATTGTCATCATTTTATTTGTTGTGAAGTGTGCTCAAATAACATAGAACTCTGTCCCATGTGTCGAAAGCCTATTGTAGGTAGAATTGAAGTGTATTTGTAATTTAAGATTGTCATCATTTTATTTGTTGTGCTCAAATAGCATAGAACTCTGTCCCAAACCTATTGTAGGTAGAGTGTATTTGTAATTCAAGATTGTCATCATTTTATTTGTTGTGCTCAAATAGCATAGAACTCTGTCCCAAGCCTATTGTAGGTAGATGTAATCATAATTGTAACAATAAAATGTTTTAAATATTATTATTTGTTTCATTTTTTTTACCATCTTTAAAAAGTTGAAAGTGTATTTTGAAAATCCCCCCCCCTCCACGGTCGAAGAAGCCATTCCCAGGTTGAGAGCCAAATGAAACAGTGGCATCGGTCCCCCGAGGTTAGGGACCCAGTGGTCGTTCTGGAGTGTCACGGCACGTTTTGCGGGGCACGTTTTGCGGTAGAGGGGTTGGTGCGGCTTTCCAAACGTGGATGGTCCCACCCTATCTCTTTTTTGACTTATTATTTAATTCTGCAAAGAAAAGTCGGTTATTCCTGGATCCCCAAGAGGCGTGAGGGCTATTTAAAATGTGACCATCCCTAGGGAAGTCACTAGATGCATAATTTTCCTTATTTTCATAAGTCAGTGGAGGTAGCTTGTTGGTTCGAGTATGATTATCTAAATGGGGATTATAGCGTTCCGTGTTCATCTTTACTTGAAACCATACAAAATGAACCACTCAAAAAAAAAAAAAAAAAAAAAAATTTTTTTTTTTTTTTTTTTTTTTTTTTTTAAATATATAGAGGAGTCAATTTTGTATGAACGGGCAGAGTAAGATGGCTACTGACAACTTTAACTTTGTCGTTCATTCTCTCTTGCAAGATTCTCTCGCCTTAGCCAGTAAGGGGAAGAGGCGTTGTTTCTTCTTAAAGGATCACCGTAAGAGGAGTTCGAAACTGAGCACCCAAGAGCACGTCCTCAAAAAGAACATCCTAGATCGGATGGTACAACAGTTTCCAACTTATCCGGAACTCGATTCTATTAAGGACACGAAAGATGTCGAATCACAACTCCTCTCTGGATTGAAAGAGATTGACCCTAAAAACGACTCTGTCCATTATCTGATCTATGCCGGAAAGTTTCTATACGAATGCATGAAACTCGTGGAGAAGAATCTTTTTGAAATCGTTGGGGACAGCCTATTTGAATTTCTGGTAAAGGAGCTGAAGTTAACTATGGACGATTTTGCGGAGAGCAGTAGTGAATCCGAGAGCAGTAGTGAATCCGAGAGCAGTAGTGAATACGAGAGCAGTTGTGACTCGGGAAGCATGGATAATTTGGTGGGGAGCTCAGCAGAAGAGGACGAGAAGATAAATGTACTTTTTGAGTGTGAAATAAAATGATGTAAAAACAATATTGTGTTTTTTTTTCTTTTCATAAAACAAGTAGTCATGGTTAATAAACAGGTTGTTACAGAATTAAGTATATTGGATGATAATGAAACCTTCTATCAAAAAATGAGAGACATGTCTCTCGAACAATTGGAAGGGGAATTGAATCGATACAGACGATACGCCGAACTGTCAGGTGTTATTGACTGTTTCTTAACAACCCGTAAACTACCTCCCGGAACACAGTTGGAGATGAAATGTAGCCCCACCGGTTTTTATCTAGATTTTTGCAATCGAATGTATTTAACAAATTCTAGGAGGGGGGAGAAAGAAAATATGATTCAAGAAGAAGAAACAAAAGAAGAAGAACCCCCTGTTTTGCGACCCGATTCAGAACCGCTTCCAGAAATGGACGCGATACCAGCACAGAGACGTTTAAAAAAAAAAAAAAAAAAAAAAAAAATTTTTTTTTTTTTTTTTTTTAAATGCATGAATAACCATTTACCCCTACGACGATGGTGCCTCCTGTTCACAAATAAAAGGACTTTTAAAATTGATCAAAAATAGTTTTGTAAAAACTGTGGAAAATTTTCACAACTCTCCTAGATTTTACATATAAGGGACATCAGTTGCAGTCACCTGGGCAGATGAAGAATTATTATGTTCTAATGACACCCTGCTGATGACGGAGATAAATTTATAATAAAAATTTTTTTATGTGGATACAAAAATGTTATTTAGTAACAGGGTAAAGGCTTCGCCGCCTCACGGTCTCCCAGCAGACCGGGAGTGACCGAGGTCAGCGGGTTGCCGTGCGAGCGGGGCCAGACACCGTGGGAGGTCGGCGTTTTTTTCTGATCCCCCAAATCGGGATTGAATCTATCACTCAAATACCCTTTTGATACAACCCGCGTGGTACTGCAAATTTCAGGGCACTGGCATTTTTTGCACTGGTTGTACTGCAAATCATACAGTCGCTGGTAAAAAGAATTTAGCGCCGGGACACTCGTAGAATTTTTTAAAGTCTATATTACGGTGTGTCTCGGAAATATTGCATCACCTCATCCAAAGCGACAGTTGCTGTTTGCGTGACCCCATTTCATGGTTGAATGAGATTGGCCTGGAAAGCGACAGCTGCTGCTTGCGTGACCCCAATGAGTCATCACGGGGACCTAGTTCCTTTTGAAAGGGCTTCATGGTTGACCGCTTGCATGACCCCAATCCCTCCCTTGAACAATGCTTCATTGTCATCCCGGGGTGACCCATTTATCATGATTGAATGCACAAACTCAATGCCTCATCGACCTGGTTTCCTTTGGAGAGAGGCTTTTGAAAGGCTTCATGGTTGAATGCACAAACTCAATGCCCTTTTGAAAGGGCCGTTGAACAATGCCCGTGCGATGGCCAGGTGGTTCCATGCACCTGGTCCCTTTTGAAAGGGCCAATGAGTCATCTCTTTTCAAATGGACATTCCACACAGAAATTATCCCACCTTCAATGTTTATTATATTATTTATTATTTATTTATTTATTTATTTATTTATTTATTACCGAATCGGTATTAGTAAATGAAAACAATGAGTCACACGATTGCTTCAAATCTCAAATGGACATTGCCCTGAATACATCTGATCCACATAGAAATTATACTCAAAATCCCTTATTTATTTATTTATTTATTTATTTATTATCAAATCGGAAATGAAAACAATGAGTCACACGATTGCTTCAAATCTCAAATGGACATTGCCCTGAATACATCTGATCCACATAGAAATTATACTCAAAATCCCTTATTTATTTATTTATTTATTTATTTATTTATTTATTACCGAATTGGTATTAGAAAATGAAAACAATGAGTCACATGATTGCTTCAAAACTCAAATGGACATTGCCCTGAACACATCTGATATGGAATCCACATAGAAATTATACTCCAAACCTTCAACATTTAGAGAAATGCTAAAATATAAGTCATCCAAAATTAGAAAACATTTTAAATGTGAACCAGTGTATTATTTTTTTACCCATCATAGATAAAAAGTAGAAAATGTGTTAATATTTTCAATATGTCAGTATCAGAAAATGAAAACAATGAATCACATAATTACTTCAAATCTTCTGTCTGACGTGGAATATCGTTATTATCGGCTTCACACAGAAATTTTAAAATATTAAATGTTTAAAGAAATTTTTAAAGAATACGTTTAAAGAAATTTTAAAATATATAAATTATATATATATATATATATATATATATATATATATATATATATATATATTACAATATAAAATATTTTTTGATGGACTCACCCTTAAAGTGTATCGAAAACAACGCTCATGATGATTGCGATCTGGTTCTAAAAAAAATTTTCTGTGACCTTAAAGATAAACACAGGACTCGTCGAAAAAAGTATTTATTGACAGCATCCAAAATGACATCCAAAATGTTTTTTTAACACATCCAAAATGTTTTTGTCTAAAATGTTTTTTTTGCATACATCTAAAATGTTTTTTTGAACACATCCAAAATGTTTTTGCACACATCTAAAATGTTTTTGCACACATCTAAAATGTTTATTCACACAAAATGTTTTCATCCAAATCACAAAATGTTTTTGCACCCTCCTCAGGAAACAGGGCGTCCGAGATCTCCCTCGGCAAAAAGAGTCTGGCGTGTTCCAGGTCGAACCACAGTGCGTGCTCCACCCGTCCTCGGCCCGTGGGCCATTGCCATCCCAGCACGTCTCGCGTGGATAGCGTGGCGAATCCGTAGACCGTCTTTTCGAGGGTCGGGCTGTCCCTCTGCACGCTGACGAAATCTTTCTCCAGCGTCCCCACGTACAGCAGCGTCCGACTGCGGGCGCAAGCTCGGGCGACGTCCGCGGCCCGCAGAAACAGCCGACCGTCTCGAGTGCGAAGCATCAGGAAGGTGCAGTCGAGCGGGGGATAACCTGTGTAAGAGAGCGACATGACTGCATCTGGTGGTGAGAAGGAAAGCGTTCTCTTCTAACTCAGGGGGGGTGGAGCCAACGGCAGGAAAGGAGGTCAACCAATGATTGGGAAGGACCCGCCCATTCAACCAATGGCAGGAAAGGAGGTCACCAATGGTTGGGAAGGAGGTTGTCAGCCAATAGCAGGGTGGCAGGAAAGGGTCTTCAAAAGTCGCTTCCGACGAAGCCTTCTCTCTCATTCTCACCATGGAAAGAGTCGTGGATATCTTCCCGCAGACGGTTTCGGAGGTGTCGGCGGCTCTCACGCCGCTCTCCACTCCCAACTACAACAATCTGCACGAGGACTCGGATTTGACGCCCTTCATCATCGCCATGACCAGTGCCGACAAAGTCTATTATTACGTCCAGAAGTACAGTCAGCACTATCGGAAGCATTTCGCCGACACGGTGAAAGGCGCCCTCTGCAACCAAGGTGCCCGCGTCAAGCCTTGGACGTATGCCGACAACAAGTTGAAGCGGGTGCCCGACCAGTCCCTGAAACGCAACACAGACGTTCGGACGGGCTTTGTGATGGGCCGCACCTTTCTGGTGAAGAGTGCCTTCACCTTTGGCCACCGCACCGTCAAGCCGGCCACGGGCCACGTTCTCCAGACGCACGTGGCCCCGATCATGTTCCATTTCGTGCGCAGCAAGTCTCCCCTCGGCATCCAAGAGAAACACTTTCATGCGAAGCGGGAGTACGACTACAGTGCTCGGAGACTGCAACCGAACCAAACCTATTACTGTGCTTCCGGACTCGAGTACGTGCTCTACACCATCCAGAAAACACTGTTCCGAGTGACGGTCGTGCCTGCCCAAGACGAAGAGTGGCTCGCGAAGCAAGGATGGCTGGATCCCCGAAAAACAGAAGCGGCCTCCCGAAAGCGCCGTCGCACGTCGGAGGACGACGCACCCCGCAAAAAGCCCAAGATCAGCTACGATCCGCCGCAGACACCCTACGTGTACGACCCGCAATCGGACGAAGAGGACACATCATCGGGCAAAAGGTCCTACGTTCCGCCGCCCACTCCTTATGTGTACGACCCGCAACCTTCTTCGGACGAACCTTCGACCTCCTCGGGTCCGCCGCCCACTCCCTATGTGTACGACCGACAGCCGGACGAGGAGCAAAGGCCTGCTTCCGACTACGAGGACATCAGCAGTCCAGAACCGTCTCCTTCCACTGTGCCTCCTGCAAGTGACCCGTCTCCCTTTGTGGTCCCACCTCCTGTTGTGCTACCTCTTACAAGTGACTCGTCTCCCTTTATGGTGCCACCTCCTTCCAGTGACCCTCCTGCCAGTGACTCTGGGGTGCTCTCCCCTTTCGTCGTGCCACCCCCTGCCAGTGACTCTGGGGTGATGCCACCGCCCCCTGCTCCTTTAGTGATGCCCGACCCCTTGGCGGACTTTGTGAACAGTGTGTCCTTCGAGGATTTAGAGAAGGCGACGTGGTGGGACGAATGGATCGTCTCCGTCGCAGTGCCCCCCACTGGAGGGGTTGTGAGCCCTCCGGCTTCAGTAGAACAGGTCAAATTTTACCAGAGCCTGACGGAACTGAAACATTGGAATACTCATTATCCGCCGCCGCCGATATGCCACGGCGTCCAGTCGAAAGAAGCTCCTCTTGACCTCAGCATGTGTAAACCTATCCATGGGTGAGTCTTTTGTAATCTTGTGTAGATGAAAAATAAATAAGTGGGTAGTTGGAGGTGATCCAACAGCCTAAAAAATATTCTATTGTTGTTTATTATGATTGTCGAATATTTTATTTTTATCCCAAACTTTTTTTTTTTTTTTTTTTTTTTTTTTTTTTAATTGGGATTAAAAATCTTGAGATCTCTGACCTATCCAACAGATTATGAAGATTGGGTAATGACCATAAAAACTGTGGCGCCAAATTTTGGTACATGCTATTGCGTTACTCTAGTTGACCAACGCGAGGGTCATTTTGAAAGATAGGGAAAAATTGGAATAGGGCGGTGAAAAAAGTGAGGGGGTGGGGTGACTCGAGATCTTTCCAACGGTATCCAGATTATGAAGATCGACCCATTAGACTCCGAGATATAAGCGAAAAACCATAAAAACTGGAAGTTGTGGCGCCAAATTTTGGTACCAATAAAATTCTGAATAGAACTTGAAGAATGCGTGAACCTAGACATACAAAGCAAATAAAAATTGAGATTAGACCCACCAGTAAGTTAAAATGTGTCATGTTCACTATTAAAATTAGCTCCAGTGGGCGCCAAAAGAGCCAAAAATGAAAAAATGCTATTGCGTTACTCTAGTTGAATGAAAATACAGAAAAAGTAACAACCAACGCGAAAATGCTAGGGTCATTTTGAAAGATACTGAAATATTGAAATAGGAAAGGCGCCCTCTGGCGGTGAAAAAAGTGAGGTAGCCTACAGGGTGGGCCGACTCGAGATCTTTCCAACGGTATCCAGATTATGAAGATCGGCCCATTAGGAGGGGAGATATAAGCGAAAAACCATAAAAACTGGAAGTGTCAATAAAACGGCGCCAAATTTTGGTACCAATAAAATTCTGAATAGAACTTGAAGAATGCGTGAAAAAGAAGTCCTAGACATACAAAGCAAGTAAAAATCGGGATTAGACCCACCAGTAAGTTAAAATGTGTCATGTTCACTATTAAAATTGGCTCCAGTGGTCGCCAAAACTGCCAAAAATGAAAAAATGCTATTGCGTTACTCTAGTTGAATGAAAATACAGACAACCAACGCGAAAATGCTAGGGTCATTTTGAAAGATAGGGAAATATTGGAATAGGAAAGGCGCCCTCTGGCGGTGAAAAAAGTGAGGTAGCCTACAGGGTGGGCCGACTCGAGATCTTTCCAACGGTGTCCAGATTATGAAGATCGGCCCATTAGACCCCGAGATATAAGCGAAAAACCATAAAAACTGGAAGTTGTGGCGCCAAATTTTGGTACCAATAAAATTCTGAATAGAACTTGAAGAATGCGTGAAAAAGAAGTCCTAGACATACAAAGCAAATAAAAATTGAGATTAGACCCACCAGTAAGTTAAAATGTGTCATGTTCACTATTAAAATTAGCTCCAGTGGGCGCCAAAAGAGCCAAAAATGAAAAAATGCTATTGCGTTACTCTAGTTGAATGAAAATACAGAAAAAGTAACAACCAACGCGAAAATCCTAGGGTCATTTTGAAAGATAGGGAAATATTGAAATAGGAAAGGCGCCCTCTGGCGGTGAACAAAGTGAGGTAGCCTACAGGGTGGGCCGACTCGAGATCTCTCCAACGGTATCCAGATTATGAAGATCGGCCCATTAGGAGGGAAGATATAAGCGAAAAACCATAAAAACTGGAAGTGTCAATAAAACGGCGCCAAATTTTGGTACCAATAAAATTCTGAATAGAACTTGAAGAATGCGTGAAAAAGAAGTCCTAGACGTACAAAGCAAATAAAAATTGAGATTAGACCCACCAGTAAGTTAAAATGTGTCATGTTCACTATTAAAATTGGCTCCAGTGGTCGCCAAAACTGCCAAAAATGAAAAAATGCTATTGCGTTACTCTAGTTGAATGAAAATACAGACAACCAACGCGAAAATGCTAGGGTCATTTTGAAAGATAGGGAAATATTGGAATAGGAAAGGCGCCCTCTGGCGGTGAACAAAGTGAGGTAGCCTACAGGGTGGGGTGACTCGAGATCTATCCAACGGTGTCAAGATTATGAAGATCGGCCCATTAGGAGGGGAGATATGAGCCAAAAATCGTAAACACTGGGACCCCAAACCGTCCAAAAACCTCGTCGCTTAGATTGGACAAGACTTAATAAAAATCTACATAAAACTTTCTCTGTAAACATCTCGTATACTTTGTATTCTATTCTTTTAATATTAATCCTATGATTACATTTTGCTCCACTGCATATATGTTTCACACAAGGGAACTGAAACAGATGGATGACCTACATTACAAAGATGGGTCAGGCCAAAGGGTCAGGCCAGGTGTTCGTTGATGGGGACACAATGGATGACCTACATTCAGGTCAGGCCAGGTGTTCGTCGATGCGTTTACAATGGATGACCTACATTGCAAACATTCAGGCCAGGCCAGGTAATGGGTTTTGCAAGGCCTTCTCTAACTAAGAGTAGCTGACCTACTTTCCAGGCCGTTGAACAGGATTGCTTTGCAAAGGCTCAACATCATTTTATTTCAAACGATTGTGAACAGCGATTCAGGTCAGGCCAGGTGTTCGTCGATGCGTTTACAATGGATGACCTACATTGCAAAGATTCAGGCCAGGCCAGGTGATGGGTTTTGCAAGGCCTTCTCTCACTAGCAGTGGCTGATCTACTTTCCAAAGACCCGGTTCGTTGAACAGGATTGCTTTGCAAAGGCTCAACATCATTTTATTTCAAACGATTGTGAACAGCGATTCAGGTCAGGCGTGGATGGGAACAATGGATGACCTACATTGCAAGGCCAGGCCAGGTGATGGGTTTTGCAAGGCCTTCTCTCACTAGCAGTGGCTGACCTACTTTCCAAAGACCCGGTTCGTTGAACAGGATTGCTTTGCAAAGGCTCAACATCATTTTATTTCAAACGATTGTGAACAGCTCAGGCGTGGATGGGAACAATGGATGACCTACATTGCAAGGCCAGGCCAGGTGATGGGTTTTGCAAGGCCTTCTCTCACTAGCAGTGGCTGACCTACTTTCCAAAGACCCGGTTCGTTGAACAGGATTGCTTTGCAAAACGATTTCTCTAAACGGATGACCTACTTTGCAGGGCGCGCCTGGCCAATCGCATCGCTCGTGACGTCACCGACCTCGTGAGGCTGGCTTGGCGTTCCCTGTCGACCGTTCATTGTGCTCCCGGCAGCCATTGAAGGTAAGTGTCTTTTTGTCTTTATGTGGTGAATGTTTTTATGGTCTTTAAAATGTTTTTAATAAGAAAATGTTTAAACTATAGTGGTTTAAAAAATATTGGTCAATTTTATGTTCTTATTATGTGCTCCCCATCCATTTTAAAAAATTATATGACTATAGTTTGAAAGGTGTTTTTATAGTTTGACCGCTTTCAACTGAATAAACAAAATCCCCGATTACAAGTTAAATTGTTTGATTAAACTTTTGGAAACTGTAAAATAATAATATGGGCTGGCATTTTTGAAAATAATTGTTATATACTTATTGTAATAAGACATAACACAAAAGTTTGAAATGTATGGTTCAACTATGGGACCAGAAAGATTTAAATCAAATATGTTCTTGATGAATTTTTCAAAATGGGTCTATTCTCATTTGTATTATGTTGTACACCATTTTAAAAAGGTTGTGAATAATGGTTGAAAGGGATTATGTTTAAACTATAGTTTGAAAGGTTTAAAAAAATATTGGTCAATTTTATGTTCTTATTATGTGCTCCCCATCCATTTTAAAAAATTATATGACTATAGTTTGAAAGGTGTTTTTATAGTTTGACCGCTTTCAACTGAATAAACAAAACCCCCGATTACAAGTTAAATTGTTTGATTAAACTTTTGGAAACTGTAAAATAATAATATGGGCTGGCATTTTTGAAAATAATTGTTATATACTTATTGTAATAAGACATAACACAAAAGTTTGAAATGTATGGTTCAACTGTGGGACCAGAAAGATTTAAATCAAATATGTTCTTGATGAATTTTTCAAAATGGGTCTATTCTCATTTGTATTATGTTGTACACCATTTTAAAAAATCCTTAAAATGTGAATAATGGTTGAAAGGGATTATGTTTAAACTATAGTTTGAAAGGTTTAAAAAATATTGGTCAATTTTATGTTCTTATTATGTGCTCCCCATCCATTTTAAAAAATTATATGACTATAGTTTGAAAGGATTGGTCCTTAAAATATATAATGTTTTTATAGTTTGACCGCTTTCAACTGAATAAACAAAACCCCAACTGGGGGCGATTACAAGTAAATTGTTTGATTAAACTTTTTGAAAACTGTAAAATAATAATATGGGAAATAAAAATTTTTCAATTTCCCTGGCATTTTTGAAAACAATTGTTATATACTTATTGTAATAACACAAAAGTTTGAAATGTATGGTTCAACTGTGGGATCAGAAAGATTTAAATCAAATATGTTCTTGATGAATTTTTCAAAATGGGTCTATTCTCATTTGCATTATGTTGTACACCATCCTTAAAAGGTTGTGAATAATGGTTGAAAGGGATTATGTTTTAACTATAGTTGGATATGATTTTGAAAAATTTGAAACTATAGTTTGAAAGGCCATTTTAAAAAATTATATGTGTTTATCTTAAAATGATAGTTTGAAAGGATAAAATGATGTCCTTAAAATATATTATGTTTTCAATAATGAGTTTGAAAGCTTTCAACTGAATAAACAAAACATTTGTTACCCTTTGAATAACAACTATAGTTTGAAAGGGTTCACACCACACCCCACCAAATGGGCGAACCATTTAAAAAAATCCTTAAAATGTCAGTTTGAAAAGTGTATTAATGTTTTATAACTATATTAAAATTTTTTCTCATACCTCCGATGCTCACAGCTCCCTGTTCAAATAAATGTGATTTGAAATACCTGTTCCAAATGTCTTGTAAATGTCCATTCCTCTCACGGTCTGTCTCTATCCGTCCATACAGTGTGTACATATATATATATGTTAAAAAAAAAAAAAAAAAAAAAAAAAAAAATATATATATATTTTTTTTTTTTTTTTTTTTTTTCGAAATTTTTTTTTTTTTTTTTTTTTTTTTTTTTTTTTTTTTTCCGTCTATATTAGCGACCCGCACTTCAGCACTTGGCGGAGAGGGTCCCAATGTGCATGTCGGAGGCGGCAGAGTCGAGGAAGGATTCTCGGTGGTCATTTCTAGTGGCTACTTCTGGGAACACGTGCTCTGCCCCCCGAGGCATCCACCTACACAGCCCCCCCCGGGGACTGCAGAGTCGTGGAAGGCTTCCTGGTGGTCATTTCTAGTGGCTACGTTTGGGAACATGTACTCTGCTTCCCCCCCCTCCCCCCTCCCGAAAGTCCCCCCCTCCCCCCTCCCCACATTCACACACACTCCACTCGGACCCTTCTGCCAGCTTTAGGTTAGTTTTTTAGTTTATAAGATACACCGGGCGGTGGAGCTGTCGACATGGATGGTCTACGTTGTTATGCCCGTAGACCCGCAGCTGCCATCTAACACTTCTTTTTTCTTTTTTTGTTTGGACATTAAAGATTGAAAAAGTGTCTCTGTCTCATTTATTCACACCAACACAAACACCCCACATTAGTTTTAGTATTAGTGTTTTAGTGGCCCCGGGGGAACGCCCTTTCACTCTGTGCGAGCAGTCCCTTTAACTGAAGCCCATCGTTGGCTCCTACCTAAGCGGCAGTCTCGTGCAGTACCTAAGAGGCTGATCCCGGAGTGCGAGAGAGCGCGACCTGCCAGTGTTAGGTTAGGTTTAGTGTTTAGTGGTAGTACATCTAGTGAGTAAGTACATCGGGCGGTGGAGCCGAGGATCAGGCTGCCATCTGACACCTCTATTTTTTGTTTTTTGTTTGGACATTAAAAAGTGAAAAAGTGTCTCTGTCTCATTTATTCACACCAACACAAACACCCTCTTAGTGATGTAAGATTAGTTTTAGTGTTTAGCTTTTAGTGTTTAGTTAAGCGCGAGTGTTTAGTTTTTAGTGTTTTAGTTTTTAGTGTTTTAGTTTTTAGAGGCCCCCCGGGGGAACGCCCTTTCACTCTGTGCGAGCAGTCCCTTTCACTGAAGCCCATCGTTGGCTCCTACCTAAGTGGCAGTCTCGTGCAGTACCTAAGAGGCCGACCCTGGGGGGAGAGAGAGCGCGGCGCAAGAAGCGATCATAGAAGGAGAAAAGGTAAGTCCATTCATTGTTGTTGTGCATAACTGTATGGACAAATGGTTTTCAAAACAAATGATTGTGTGCTTTTCAAAACAAATGTGTGGTTTTAAAAACAATAGTGTCAAATGATTTTAAAAACAAATGTGTGGTTTTCAAAATGACAAATGTGTGGTTTTAAAAAACAATAGTGTGAAATGGTTTTAAAAACAAATGTGTGGTTTTCAAAATGACAAATGTGTGGTTTTAAAAACAATAGTGTGAAATGGTTTTAAAAACAAATGTGTGGTTTTCAAAATGACAAATGTGTGGTTTTAAAAACAATAGTGTGAAATTTTTTTAAAAACAAATGTGTGGTTTTCAAAATGACAAATGTGTGGTTTTAAAAACAATAGTGTGAAATTTTTTTAAAAACAAATGTGTGGTTTTCAAAATGACAAATGTGTGGTTTTAAAAACAATAGTGTCAAATGATTTTAAAAACAAATGTGTGGTTTTCAAAATGCTTTTCAAAACAAATGTGTGGTTTTAAAAAACAATAGTGTGAAATGGTTTTAAAAACAATGGTGTGTTTTAAAAACAATGGTGTGTTTTAAAAACAATGGTTTTAAAAACAATGGTGTGTTTTAAAAACAATGGTTTTAAAAACAATGGTGTGTTTTAAAAACAATGGTTTTAAAAACAATGGTGTGTGTCTTTTAAAAATGGTTTTAAAAAACAATGGTGTGTGTCTTTTAAAAATGGTTTTAAAAAACAATGGTTTTAAAAATGGACACTCAAATAAGGGTTTGAGGCGACGCCCCCCTGTGTGGGGGCGCCCCGGGTCCCACTGAAAATGAAGGGTGTCACGTGTATGTGGCGGGTGGTGGAGGGAGGCCCTGGGCCCGGGGCCGAGTGTTGAAGGGTGTCACGTGTATGTGGCGGGTGGTGGAGGGAGGCCTCGGGCCGATGGCCCGGGGCCGAGTGTTGAAGGGTGTCACGTGTATGTGGCGGGTGGTGGAGGGAGGCCTCGGGCCGATGGCCCGGGGCCGCGCCGCATACCACAATTGTGTTTAAAAAATTTTTTAACTTTCATTTTCCTTTAGTGGTTTTGCACAATTCAAACACGCACGACAGGATGAAATAGATAATAATTTGTCTTAGAGAACATCGAAAATTCCCACCAGTCCGTGGGACGGTCGAAAATTTTTAGAGGGTCGTATATCGGGTAAATGCTTGACTTGGATCGATGTGCTTCATGGGAATAGTTTTTGTGGGTTGACGTGTTTGTATAGTGGATGTATCCATTCCATGATACCATAACCAATGCCAATCTAAAATTTTTTTTTTCAATTTCAAAAAAATTTTATCCGAGCTTTCAAGATTGACCACAACGTATTCAAAAATTTTTTTTTTCAATTGCAAAAAAAAATTTATCCGAGCTTTCAAGATTGACCACAAGGCATTCAAAAAGTTTTTTTTTCCAACAATTTTATCCGGCAAGAGAAAAGTTTTTCACCGACTCGCCAAAGCTTTAAAAAAAAAAAAAAAAAAAAAAAAAAAAAAAAATTTTTTTTTTTTTTTTTTTTTTTTTTATTTTTTTTTTTTTAACCAGGTCAAAAAAAAAAAAAAAAAAAAAAAAAAAAAAAAAAAAAATTTTTTTTTTTTTTTTTTTTTTTTTTTTTTAACCAGGTCAAAAAAAAAAAAAAAAAAAAAAAAAAAAAAAAAAAAATTTTCACCGACTTGCCAAAGCTTTAAAAAAAAAAAAAAAAAAAAAAAAAAAAAATTTTTTTTTTTTTTTTTTTTTTTTTTTAAAGCTTTGGCAAGTCGGTGAAAAACTTTTCTCTTGCTAGATCTCCGAATAAAATTGTTGGGAAAAAAAATTGTTTTGAATGCCTTGTGGTCAATCTTGAAAGCTTTGGTGAGTCGGAATGTGTTGTGGTCAATCTTGAAAGCTTTGGCGAGTCGGATAAAATTTTTTTGAAATTGAAAAAAAAATTTTGAATGCGTTGTGGTCAATCTTGAAAGCTCGGATAAAATTTTTTTGAAATTGAAAAAAAAAATTTTGAATGCGTTGTGGTCAATCTTGAAAGCTCGGATAAAATTTTTTTGAAATTGAAAAAAAAAATTTTGAATGCGTTGTGGTCAATCTTGAAAGCTCGGATAAAATTTTTTTGAAATTGTAAAAAAAAATTTTGAATGCGTTGTCATGACCGACTCGCCGAAGCTTTCAAGATTGATGACAAAGCATTCAAAAAAATTTTTTTTTCAATTTCAAAAAAATTTTATTCGGAGACCTAGCGAAAGAAAAATTTTTTATCAACTCACCAAAGCTTTCAAGGTTGACCAACACATTTAAAAAAAATTTGAAATTGAAAAAAAAAATTGTTGAATAGTTTGTCAGCGTCGGTGAAAGATTTTTTTTGTTCTCTCTCAGTCACCGACTCTTTCCTTTTAAGATTTGAAGTAATTGTTTTCATTTTCTAATACCATTTTATTTGAATTCTATCGATTATATACTGAGAATCCAAAATGGTGGTATCACATCATTTATATTTTGTTGGATTAAAGGTGAGTATAATTTCTGTGAGGTGTTTTCATTTTCTGATACCATATTGAAAATATTACCATTTCATTTTGCTCGCAAAAGTTTTGAAATTATTTATATTATATATAAATTATATATATATATATATATATATATATATATATATATATATTATTATTATTATTATTATTATTATTATTATTATTATTATATAACTATTCGATACTAAGTGACATATATAAAATAAAATAAAAGTGTAACACAGATCACCCTAAGATTCAGTAACATTTATATATTAGTTGTCTTAATTTAATTCACTCTTGATTATATCCGATAAACTTTAAGGAATATGTTTTTTATTTTGAATATCCAATATTGGTAAGTAATTGAATGTAAAAAAATGGGACTGGACAAGGTATTGTGGGGGTTAACCCCCACAATACCTTGTCCAGTCCCATTTTTTTACTTTAAAAAAACAAACAACTTTAAAAAAAACAAACAAACTGTAATAACAATAAAATATTTTTATTTATATACAATTATTTACATTTTTTTATATACAACATTTTTTATATACAACATTTTTTATACAACAGGAGAAGAAGAAGAGGGGAGGGCTTTCATTACTTCTCTCATAAAGAGTGTGTGTTCTTGTTTCAATTGTAAATATTGTGTATGCAATCTATTTAATTTAAAATTAAAATCTATGGAGTAATTTAAATTTTTTAAGTCTTTGATATGTTTAGCTGATTGGTTGAATTTTTTAAATGATTTTCGTAATTTTTTTTTAAGTTTTAAAGATAATTTTTTAACTAATGGAAATTTCAGGGAACTTACGGATTTTCTTCCTCTTCTTCTCCTGGAGGGGCCGGGGACTGGTGAGGCGGCCGCAGAGGAAGGACTAGGGGAAATGGCTGCGGGAACCGAGGAGCTGGTGACGGTAGCGGCTGATGAGGAGGCGGTTGCAGAGGCGGTGGCTGATGAGGATGTGGCGGTTGCAGAGACTGATGAGGAGGTGGCGGTTGCAGAGTCTGATGAGGGACCAGATGAGAGGGTGGCGGTTGCAGAGACTGATGAGGCGGTGGCAGAGGCGGTGGATGAGAGGGCGGCCGCGGCTCGTAAACAGTTCCAAAATTCGGGCTCAAAGCGCGTAGCCCGAAGTTCCCGTAGAGAAATAAACTGAGGGCCGGCAGAGGAAGAGGCGGTGGAAACAGCAGAGGAAACAGCAGAGGAAGAGGCGGTGGAAACAGCAGAGGAAGCGGCAGAGGGAGCGGCAGAGGACCCTTCGCTGGAGCGCAGCAGTTCCTCCACGCTCGGCAAATCCGGACTGCTGGAGCGGGAGGTGTCCGACGACAACTGTATCTGTTCAGGAATGTCCAGCTGCCCCTCCAGTCCTGCGTAGTAGAATTCGAACCGGCAGAGGGGACATTGGGCTTCCGAATAGCTCCGCGCATGATGTAACAGGCGCCGGACACACGTCGTGTCGAACATGTGTCCGCAGCGAAGGGTAAACCCATTCCAAGAAGAGAGAGACTCGTAACAAATGGGGCACTCCATCTCGACTGACTCGGTAAACGGAAAGCCGCTCTAGACGTTCGCGAGGCCCCGCCTCCGCGTGTCGGGAGGAACCAATGAGAGCGAGTGGACAACGTTTTATTCAGATATTAATAAAAAATGATTGATTTATCATTATTATTATTATTATTATTATATCTTCACTGGGGATTTTATTTGAGATCAACTTTTTATTCATTATTTATATTATAATGTATTTTACATAGGAGCATTTATTTTAAGATATTAATAAAAAAAATATTATAAACTGGGGATTTTATGGGACATCAAAAAATATATTTATATTATAATGTATTTTACATAGGAGCATTGATTTTAAGATATTAATAAAAAAAATATTATTATTATTATAAACTGGGGACATCAAAAAATATATTTATATTATAATGTATTTTACATAGGAGTTTAATTTTTCGTATGATTATTTTTGTTGCTTATTTACAACACTGTTTTCATAGGACCCCACTGTTTGCTATTGCGCAACACAAGCGACTTTAAAAAATTTGACGAGGGTCCTGGTACCAAATTCTTTTTACAGGTGACTGTACATCTGGCATGTATGTTTTCGTATTATGTTTTTGATCGCCAAATACACAAAATACCATGAACGAACAAATATCAAATCTTTGCCAATTTTATTTCTAGAGTTTTGAAATTTAAAATTAAAATTTTGTCAATTTAACAGCAAAATAACCTAATACATCTGGACAATGACTAATTTTTAATTATACCCAAATATGGAGATTAAAATCGGGAAATAATTTTCGTCAAATTTTAATATTTTTTTACAAAAAAATCCAATGGACAATTAACATAGGAAATCTTTTATTCGGCCCCAACGACGGTCAGTGACGTCACACTTCGCTTGCGCATAATTTCTACATATATAAGAAGAAAGTTTAAGATTTAGAAAAACTTTTAATTTCTGGTTTTCGATGAATTTACACATTTTGAGATTTCCTTACATTTCATTTAACTGAAATTGACTACTTATTTCTGTAAAAAAAAAAAATACTGGATTTATTATTCTATCTATCCTCTGCATATGTAAGAAGTAAGATTCAGAAAAGTTTTAGATTTTCGGTTTTTGATGAAGTTATACGTTTTGTGATTTCCCAAGCTCAATTCAACCATTTTTAGAAAATATCTGTCTTTTTGAGTTCGAACACTGTACTTTATGAACCAATGGACTTAATTTAACCGAACTTGATATATGGTTGGACCTTGGTTTGAATAGACAATTTGCACGCTTTCTGATTTTATTCTTATATGATAGAAAATGAAAAGTTAAGAAAATAAATACATACATTTTCTTTATTTGAAATCTAATGACTGATTTATAACAATTTTAACATCGCACTATTTACTCTATCGAGAAAACGCAGTATAATATATTGTGACGTCACACTTTATAACAACAAACGGAAGTAATCGTTGTTTACATTCGATTTCGTGCTAATTCTTTGCTTCTTGAATCAGTGAAATAGGTTTTGTGATATAATAATGACGGATATTAAAAAATCATAGTATAAATATTGTATTGTACCATTTTGCGCTAATACAACGGCTAATGCTTCTCAAAACTTATTCTTTAGCGTTCCACAGGATCCTATTAAACGAAAACATTGGACAACCGCCATGAAAAGAAAACAGTTGAAAATAATGATAATGAAATATGGTGATAATGATATTAAATTGTAATAAGATGAAAAAGAAATGCCCAGAAATCACATAAACGATTGATAATTACGAAAGTTAAAACGAATTGCTGCTTACTAACCAGGCTAAAAAAATGTAAATATTGAAGCATCATAAAGTGTGACGTCAGGCAGCGTTTTGAAGTCACGTGATTTTTGGTTAATTTTAAAGTTATTTTTTAAATTAATGAGAATTTTTTTAGCATTTTTAATAAACTTTTTGAAATTTATGGGCCTAAAACTACCAGAAAAATAGGATTTTGTTCAAATCCCTCATGTGTGCAAATTCCTCATTGGAGCCGATTAGCTTTTGGGCTATATCACCGAACAGGGGGCGCTTCCACGTTGAGGTTTCCTCTCATGTCAGGAAAGGCTCAGCATCTACAGTGTACCAAACTTAGAGAAATACTCGTATATTGAGTAAAACTCTGCTGATTCACTTTGGATGCATATCGACAAACAATTGGCGCAGCTGTGTTGCAATTTAATTCCATTTACGAGAAGGCAATTACTTTGCTTTGCAAAAAAAGTGGTCGCGTTTCGACGACTGGGCAATACTAGTTATCATTATTACTTTAAGACTCCTCTTATAATTTCCATATACAGCAAAGATCATTCAATGATTATTTAAAATAATAATATTCATATTAAAATTAAGGATTATTTCTCCGTATTTCAATTTTTTTCTAAATAACATTCTTATTGATATTTTGGTCAGGATGTATTAAAGATTATAAAATTTATACAATAACAAATTAAATTTTTAATTTATACTTTAATAACTAATAAAACTTACATGAATACTTCAAAACATAATTTAATTTAAAAAATAAATAAATAAAAAGAAAGATTTTAACAATACAAAATCACAAACCGAAAGACATTCTGTATTTTTAATTGATTTACGGCATCATCAAGGACTGATTCATTCATGAAATATTCTTCATAAATATCCACAGAGTTATTTTCCATTACAAAATTTTCAACAAGCTGAAAAATAAAATGTCAACGATATACCATCCGAAGTATTTTAGTTATTGTCATTTCATAACATTTTTACCTTAATAATACAATAGAATAGTAGCAATTACGAAAAGAAATAATATACCATACTGATGTACAACAAAGATACTGAATTAATAAAAACACATTTTAATTACTATTTAATTGTTGTACTTTTTTTTTTTTTTTAATGTACAAAATTAAAGGCATAGTCTACTTTCCTCTTTTCTTCTTTTGTGCATATTTTTTAAACAAATAAACATAATTAATAAAAAAAAATTAGATGGCATGTTCATTATAAAACACTTATAGAATGCAGTATAACTTTAACATAATTAATCATTTTTTTAATTAATATTACTTCATTTCTTTTCAAAAGTAAGTTTTAGAAAAAAGGGAAAATTCAATCAACTTAAAGAAAAAAATCTGGTGTGAAGCAACCACACGACTTTCATTACCCACTATTTCACGTATTATATGCAACTTTTAAAAATGTGATCAGAAGACATAAAATTGACCTAACGAAGGAGACACCTAACAAATTTCCTAAAAGAGAAAGCTGATATATGTAGACATGTAAAACAGAGTTTACATAGCGAGTTTAAAAAAAAAAAAAAAAAAAAATGGTAATATATTTTTTTTTAAACACCAATTTCCGAGATCTAAAACTGACCTACCTAAGCAGGATTACTGTTAATTTTCCTGTAATAACCACGTAATATACGAGAAAGGATATCTAAAATGAATTTATGTAACAATTTTCAAGAAAATCGTTAGAGCCGTTTTTGAGATACCAACTTTTACCAAAACTTGGCATACTTAATTATTGACCGGAAAACAATAATTACATACAAAAAGATATTTAAAAGGGTAAGTATGGAAAAAATTTGTACTGCCGTTTAAAAAAAAAAATGAAATTGAGCTATTTGTACAAGGCCCCTATCAATTTTCTTGAACTAACCAACTATATCATTCGAAAGGACATCTAATGGAGTGTTTATGTAGCAAATTTGAAGAAAATCGTTCGAGCCGTTTCTGAGATACGGACTTACGGTCCCACTTCTGGTTTTCCAATTTTCACCAAAATTTGGAAAATTCATCTGTACACCAGCTCTGTCTTAATTCTGAAGTTTCGTAGCTGTATATTTATTAGTTTCTGAGATATGGTAGTCAGAAGATTCCCCACACACATACACACACTGACTTGCCAAAAACCACTTTTTTGGTTGGTTGTTTGGTGACTTTTTTATGGCACAAGGTCCTAAGAAGGACATACTGCGCCAAACAAACAGATAAAAAGTAAAAATTAAGCCCATGAGTCCACTTTTCTCTTGAGTCTCTTGAGTCCACTTTTTTGGACTCAAGAGACCTTAAAACGTGTAAATCAGGAGAAATCTCGATATCGAATTTTCGGACGGAATACAATACTTCCATTACATACGGTAGTCGGGTAGTGAAAGTAATAAATAAATAAAAATAAAAGATTCGTATAAAGATGCATTATACATTACAGAAAAGGTGAAGATACACATGCCTTCAAATGTTAAAACACGATTTTTATTTTCTTCTATATACATAAAAAGAAATTACTGGATTCGTGAAAATTTTTTACTTCCGCTTTCCGGCAAATTTACACGTTTTAAAGTGTCCTGAACATGATTTGACCGTTTTTAAGAAATGTCTGTCTGTGTATATCACAAATTTTTTGGACACTGTATCTCACAAACCAATAAATAAAACTTAATCAAACTTGGTATGTAGTTGGTTTTCGACCTAAATTTGTGCTGATTACATTTAGGGATCAATTGCTCAACAGGTCGTGCATCATCCCATTTTTATCCCAAAATCTTATGTATTTACTGTCATTCACTTATTGCTTTCCTTTTTATACTACAGCTGTTGCCATCTTTAAAATATTTAAAATGATAACATCATTTTATAATAAAATTATTCATAATAGCATACATTATATTTCACTCCTCCATTAAAATTGATTTTAAAATCGTTTGCTTCTTTTATACTTTTACAGAGACTGTTCGCACATTTTTTAGACGATTTTGATGGAGTGTACTGAAACAATTTCACTCATATTTCGTGTTTTATTTGTTCAGTTTGATAGCCCTTGTTCTTAACTATCATTCTACACCGTAATTTCTATGATAATAATGCTTTTTATAATATCGGAAGAGGTATATTTTTCTACTCCTCTTGAACGGCTTTCCAAAGTCCACAAAGAGTTGTAGGTCGGTGTTTGGATAATGCTGATTTCAAGAGTCGAAAAACACAAAAATCCAACAGTGATACATCAGGAGATTTAGCAGAAATATCAGTGAAGTGTATGGTTTTAATTCCCGTTTTTTGTTCCATTTTTTTCTAGCAAAGCAATTGCGGATTGTGATGTCTAGCTGCTTGTTTTGTCTTGATACAGTTCAACCGATTGATAGCATTGTGGATAAAGATCTGGATTTTCATTTTTAAAAATTGGAATTAAAATATGTTCTTGATAGTATTTAGAGCTGATTTTGACATTTTTGTCACATTTCTTTTGCTTTTATCTTGCGCTTGTATGAAAAACCAGTGATAATCATAAATCCTTTAGATAAACTTTCTTTTGGTTCTCTGAACCATGTAGAAAAAAAAATTTCTCCACTTTTGTGATAATAAATTGATCTTTTTTTATTGCAACCACTTAAATAGACCCAAGATTCATCTACTGTTGCGACATTTTCCCATTTTTCTCCTGTTAAATGCTTTTCATAAAGATTTCACTAAAAACTCACTTTGGAAAGAGCGGAAACGCATCTTTCCATCCACTGCCTTTTTAAAAGCGCATTTTTGCATCTAAACAAAAATTCTAAATATCAGAAGATAAATAAAACTTCCAAAAATATAACTGTTGTGAAAATAGAATTCTCCTTGCAAACGATTTTTTTCTTACTGCGAAATAAAATCGTCTAAAAAACGTGCGAACAGCCTCTGTATTTCAATAGAATTTTAATAGAAATTAAATTACATATTAGTCTTTTTAGCATTTTAATCCAAAGTAGTTTTAGATATATTATATTTCACTCCTCCATAAAAATTTGTTTTTTAAAACCGCCTGCTTCTTTTATACTTTTATTTTAATAGAATTTTAATAAAATTGAATTTATATATGTTTCATTTTAGCATTTTTATCCTAAGTAGCATTAGAAATAATATATTTCACTTCTCCATTAAAATTTTTAAGACCCACAATAAAATTGATTTGTGCTTAATATCAACTCTGAGAAAATTTTTATCAATCGCTTCTAAATTTTGACCTAAGGTTCAAATCTCAATCCCGTGGGTTTTTACATCGGCTACAACGATTTCGTCTTCATTCGTAAATAATAATTTGACTGTATTGAATAGTTTACTGAAATAAAATTTAACTTATAACTTAGCTACAGCAACGCGTGGCCGGGTCTGCTAGCATAATGTAGATATTTCTTCTATAATAAAGATTTAAAATCATTTATTTTAATTTTTAATTGTTGCCAAAGAAGTTTACAAGTTATTTTCTTTTTCGACATATAAATTATCTTTCACGAGAATAATAATAATAATATATATATATTAAATATATTAAATTAACTCAGGCACATTACAAATTGACGTCATTATCAAAATTAAATAATAATAAAATGAAAGTTAATTCAGATCTGTATTAAAGAGCTTTATTTATTGATAATTCTGGGTATTTTAGGTTGATTTCTTTAGAAATCGACCTATTGCAATCACTTCGTTTATCTATCATCTATCTATCTATATATATATATATAATGAAAATTTTGTCATCACGATAACTTCCGAAATAATACTGCAAATCGAACCAAATTTGGACAGTGAACTAATCTTATAAATATCTTGGATGAGTTCGTTAACCAAGTTGCTCCGACTTTTTGTTTTCAAGTGGCAGCCACTTGAAAATTTCAAACCGACATTGTAAAAAGCATATTTAAAGCAAGATTTGTTTGAATTTTGATGAAAATACAGGCCACATAAGGGTCTCAATGAAGTTTATTAATGAAGTTTATCCGCCATTTTTAATAAAGTAGCAGATATTTTAAGTTAAGCGGGACCACTTGAAATCAGGCTACCACTTGAAAATTTAAAATCACTATAACTTCTGAAAAAATACTCCAAATCGAACCAAATTTAGACAGTGTCTTAACTTATCTTATAAATATCTTAGATGAGTTTATTAACCAAGTTGCTCCGCCATTTTGTCTTCAAGTTGAGACCACTTGAAAATTTCAAATTCAAATTGTAAAAAGCGTATACCGAATTTGTTTGTAATTTGATGTTAATACAGTGAACTCTCGTTAAGACGGCCCCGTTTAAGATGGATTTCTCGTTATTACGTAGAAAAACAGAATCCCCGTCTGAAGCCTATAGGAATTGCATGTAATAAACATCGCTTTAACGTACAATTCATTCGTTAAGACGGCCTTTTTTTCCCCTTCAAAGCTTACTTTCTTCGAAAAAGAGTCAGTTTCCAAAAATTTTCAAATTCAAGTTTTTTTTTTTTTTAACATGAAAAGGTGCAATAATAAAAGGGTTAATATCTTTCACTCTGCGCTATTACATCATGAGAGGTAAACAGTATTGATTGACAGTGACAGTTGAAGTCAACAATTTGTACCTGTCTCCGCTTTTATTGTGGAGGCATATCAAAAGGTTTCGTTATTGGAAATGTACGAGAAGAAAATATAAAAGACTGGAAAGAAAATTTGTCGTGCCTTATCAAGGACTACGAACTATCAGAGCTAAAAACATATTTAACATTTATGAAACAGGACTTTTTTATAAAGCTCAGCCTTCTCAAAGTTTACACTTTAGAGGAGAAAAATACATAGACGGCAAACATTCAAAATTACGCTTTACTGTACTTGTAGGGGCTAACATGGAACTTCAATTTATGAACTCCTGTTATAATGGACTCTCGTTAATATGGACAAAAATTGCCGACCCTTCATTGTCCGTTTTAACGAGAGTTCACTGTATAAACCACATAAGGGTCTCAATGATGTTTATTAATGAAATTTATCCGTCATTTTTAATAAAGTGGTAGATATCTTAAGTTAAGCGGGGCCACTTGAAATCCCGCTACCACTTGAAAATTTAAAATCACAATAACTTCTGAAATAATACTCCAAATCGAAGCAAATTTGGACAGTGTCTTAACTTATCTTATAAATAACTTAGATGAATTTGTTAACCAAGTTGCTCCGACATTTTGTTTTCAAGTGGATTTCAAATTCAAATTGTAAAAAAACATAGGTTCTTAGACCGACTAAGAACAGGATTCGACAAGGATTTATTTAACAAAACTGTATGAAGTGTACATTTTTTACATAGGAATTTTTGCTAGTGTTCGGACACTTTTGTTACCGACTGTACATAGGTTATACAAGTGACTCAAATAACTTTATTAATGAACTTTATCCGCCATTTTAAATAAAGGGGCGGATATCTTAAGTTAAGCGGGACCACTTGAAATCAGGCTACCACTTGAAAATTTAAAACCATTGATAACTTCCGAAATAATAATCCAAATGGAACCAAATTTGAACAATGTCTTAACTTATCTTATAAATATCTTAGATAAGTTTGTTAACCAAGTTGCTCCGCCATTTTGTTTTCAAGTGGAGACCACTTGAAAATTTCAAATTTAAATTGTAAAAAGCCTATTCTGAAATTGTTTGAATTTTGATGTAAATGCAGACCACGTAAGGATCTCAATGAAGTTTATTAATAAACTATATCCGCTATTTTTATAGAGTGGCAGATATCTTAAGTTAAGCGGGGCCTCTTGAAATCAGGCTCCCACTTGAAAATTTAAAATCACGATAATTTCTGAAATAGTACACCAAATCGAAGCAAATTTGGACAGTGATATTATCATATAATTATCTTGAATGTTTTCACTGGGCAACTTGTCCCGACATCTTGTTTCTAAGTTCAAGCCACTTAAAATCACACTGCCACTTGAAAGTATGCCATCACGATAACTTTTAAATACTAAACTGATTCAAATAAAAGTTGGATAGTGAACTTATGGTTCAAATATCTAGGATAAGTTCACTTGGTGATTTCATCCGCAATTTTATTTGCAAGTGGCGGCCACTTGAAAATTTGTCATTATGGTAACTTTAGTAATACAGAATCAATTCGCATCAAATTTGGGTAGTGGATTTATCATTCAAATATCTCAGATAAGTTCGCTGGGCATCTCACTCCATATTTTTTTACAAGTGGTGCCACCTGAAAATTTCTTATGACGATAATTTTTGAAATACTGATTTAATTTAAATTAGAACTGGACAATGAACTTATCCTACAAATATACTGGATGATTTCGATGGGCAAGTTGTTTTGCCATTTTGTTTCCAAGTCGCAGCCATTTAGACTGCCACTTGAAAATTTGCCATAATAATAACTTTTGAAGCACGGCACTGATTTAAACCACAGTTGGACATTGAACCTATGCTTCAAATATCTTGGATGTGTTTGCTGGGCAACTTGTTCCACTGTATAGTTTCCAAGTGGCGGCCACTTGAAAATTTGTTATTACGGTAACTTTAGAAATACTTAATCAATTCAAATCAAAGTTGAAAATTGGATTTATCATTCAAACAACAAAAATCTAGAAAATTCACGTAACTCGTGAACCAATCACGTTATTGCGTCCATCTTTGGTATATCGATAATAAGTATTTTCTCGCCAAAAGTCGCCATAGGGGAAAAGTCGCCAAATTTGGCGGCAAATCTATTACCTGCATTACTGGATCTTTTTAATGTGTTTGTAGTTTGTAAGGAAAAGTTAGGCTATTTTAATGCTAAAACAAACTAGAAATGCAGAAAACTAACATTTTATGAACTTACTAAGCCTCTTTGAAAGAATTTCTACAAAAAAGAAAAAAAAAAATTTCAAATTTGCAGCGATATCTTAGATGAGCAACTTTCTCTGCCATTTTGATCGAAGTGTTTGAAACTTAATTTTTCAACACGATGACTTTTGAGATTTTGAATTCATTCGAACTGCATGCGTACAGTAGACTTATCTCACAAATACATTTCATATATTTGTCAACTTAACCCGCCATTTTGCTTCCAAGCGCCGGCCACTTGAAAATTTTAAATTCACATAAAAATGTATTTATGCATCAATTTGCTTAAAACTCCATATGTGCAGAGCCTACATCAATATTTCTACCAAGTGCATAAATAATTTGTAGCTGCCATTTTTAAACATAATGACGGCTACTTAAAAAGGAAAAAGAAATCAACCTACCCTTCCGAATAAGCCGGAAGGACTTGTTTTTAACTTTTGATGCTGAAGTAGATAGGATATTTTTCACCAAAGAACTCTATTTTTGTGACAGCCACCTTAAGCCAAGTAGTCCATAAAAAATATAAACAAATCTCTATATATGAAAGAGTAAACTCACTGATTCACTGACTCAACACTGCCATGACGATTCTATGGGCGAGAGAGTCACAAATTTTAAAGACCAGGTTGTTTTTAGGACCCTCTAAGACGGGATTTTGCGAAATATCTCCACTGAATGAAATTGAATTGCAAATGGGAAGACCAGACTTGAGTAAAAAAAAATCCTTTTCTGCGATTTTTAAATTTTGGATTTTTAAGGGGGAGGGATTTTAGAAGGCAAATTTAGAAAAATATGGGTTTTCGAGTAGAATTCCACCAATAACAGCACAAACATATAAAAAAACGCCAAATGTCTTCGTGAGGATATTTCAGAAAACTCATTATTTTTTTGCGATTTTCGATTTTGGGGGAGGAGAGGGGAGTTACGAGAAGGCAAATTCATCGGAGAAAATCTATAGAAGCTGAGATCACAAATTTCAGTGTGCGGCTTATTTACGTGTTATTACCCATTGTAACGGAAATTTGTGAAAACCCTCCCTTACCCCCTTGGAGACGTGGGGGGGGGGGATAAACACGTGTCCAAGTATAACTTAGCTTCAAGCTATCTCAGTAAGATTATTTTTTATGTATGGGTCGGTTATGCTTTCCCAACTGCTCAAAATTGTCTCAGGATAGCGATTTTTTGATAGGTCGATTGGTTATGCGTACTCACGACACACACTACAATGGGATTTTGTGAAATTTCACCCTACCCTTCTTGGGCTGTGGGGGTGGGACAAAAAAAAGCATGCTTCAATGCGAAACTGTGCTCCGAACTATCTTAAAAGGTTATGGTTATGGGTTCCCAACAAGCACTATAAAGGGATTTTGCGAAATTTCCCCTCCCCCTTTTTAAAAGGCGGACAGCAAAAACATGTTTTAAAGGGTAGTTCTGCTGTAAATTATCTCATAAAAGCGATTTTTTGATATGTTGATTGGTTATGCGTACTCAGCAGACACACTACAAAGGGATCTTTTGAAATTCCGTCCTACACCCCTTTGGAGTCGGGGAAGCCAAAAAACATGTTAGGGGCTGTCCATAAATGATGTCACGCTTTTTTTCAGAATTTTGGACCCCCCCCCCTTTGTCACAAAGTGTCACGTTTCAATGTACCCCCCCCCCCTTGTCACATGTCACGGAACATGACATACATCAATAATTACTGTTCAGAAACAAAATATTAGACTAGAGATCATATTTCAAATTTTATTTTTAAATGTTGACTATGGATCTTAATGACATCTGTAAATATAACCATAATGATACGTGTAGTTATTTTGTATGAACTAACAAGTAAACCTTCTCTCCTTTGATACCGGTTTCCCGGAAACCTATATATTTTCTAAAAACTTATGTCACAAGTAGAAAAACTGTAAAATCTTAGGGGCAGAGGGATAAGCGTTTAGGAGCTATAGGACCCACAAAGTATCAAAGTAAAGTATTAGAAACATGACACCAAAAGTCGCTAAAATGCTCGTTTCACGTATTTATATGAACTAATAATATGATAAGAAGGTGGAGATCTCAAAATAAAGGAAGAAACAACTAAGATATACGTTGGGTTGGGATGTTGAAAATGTGTCTTGTGTTACTGACTTTAAACAAAATCTATTACAAGAGACAATCAGTGTGCAATTCATCAAATAAATAGTGAAGCGGGCAGAGAGACAGTTCACAATGGGCACATTTTACAAAAGCGATAGCCGCACACTTTGCACGCTCATCATTCGTCAACGAATCGGAGCAGTAATCCATTGGCGTAATCCACATTCCAGATTCGTCGTCCAAGTATCCGCACTTATAAAAAGCATACTTAATCAAGTTCTTTAAACGAGGAGCATTGAACTGATATAGGGAAAATGACTGCAGGGCCGGAAAACTATCGCGATGCCAGATCTGCTCCTGTGTCTCGATAATGACTGTGTCCGTTATGTAACGAGCTAAAGATTTGTAGTGTCTGAAAAAATGAATATCCAGAGGCTGTATCTTTCCTGTACATCCTTAGGTACCAGTTATCTTTGTAGGACTTTACTATCAGGTACTTCAAAAGCAAACAAAGATCATTCTTTGTTAGAACACCACGAATCCCCTAAAAGCAGAATTTTCTTCCTGTCAAGTCATCAGGCATACTTGGCCAAAATACGTCACGACGACTGTTGCGACGAGCATTGCTGTTCCTTATCGACACCGTCACCTCCGAAGTCCATTTCCTCGTCTCATTCTTCTACATTGGCTCCAGAAAATCCTAATGTCTGGATCTCTTCCATAATTTCCATATCATTTTCCAGAAGGGTAGTTATGTGTTTTATTATCTCCGATTCCTGGACGTTCGGAGACCGATTGCTTGTTCCGAATTGCGAGGCCAAGGCAGCCACAACGACTTTAGGATCCATCTACAATGTAAGAAGACTACAATACGTTAGTACTTTACAGCAACATACGGGAACATACAAGAAATAGAGACGTCATTATGGGAATATGTCCATCTGTACACACTTAACAGATACTTTGTGGGTCCTGTAGCTCCTAAACGCTTGTTCCTCTGCCCCTAAGATTTCACAGTTTTTCTACTTATGACATAAGCTTTCAGAAAATATATGGGTTTCCGGTAAACCGGTATCAAAGGAGAGAAGGTTTACTTGTAAGAGTAAGGTTTACAAAAAAAAAAAAAAAAAAAATCCAAATTAATATAGAACAGTTGTATGTGATGTCACACTTTTTGTTACCCCCCCCCCCCTCCTTTTTGTTACCCTTGTCACAAACTGTCACAATTTCATGAACCCCCTCCCCCCCCCCTCCAAGTGTGACATCATTTATGGACGACCCCTTACCATGCGTAACTCTGTTCCAGATTATCTTAGAATGGTAAATTTTGATGTGGAGATTGCTTATGCATACCCAACGCACACTACAGAGGGATTTTGTGAAATCCCACCCTACCGCCCTTTGGAGGGTGGGAGGGGGCAAAAACATGCATCCATGCGTAACTTTGCACTAAATTATCTTAGGTTGGAAATATTTTATGTGTGCGTCGACTATATATATATATATATATATATATATATATATATATATGTATGAAGGTATTTTGCGAAATTCCCTCTCCCTTCCCTCCTTTAAGAGCGGAGGGAGATTTTAAAAAAAAAAAAAAAAAAAAAAAAAAAAAAAAAAAAAACACATTTTAAAACATAGTTCTGCTTTAAATAATTTCAGTGTCGGTTTTACGTGTTTTTTATGTGCCGGTTAGGTATGTGTATGCAACATGCAATATAATGTAATTTTGCGAATTTACTTCCCTCCCTTTGGGGTGGGCGAGGCAAAAAACACATTTTAAAGCTTAAATCCGTCCAATTTACCTAAGAATGGCGATTTTTGGGGTATAGGTGTTGATTAAGTGTACGCAATATGCACTTTGATGAGATTTTGCAAAACTTTCAATTTTAACCGCGATGGAGGGAGGGGAAAAAGCAGGTGAGAGACTGGATTGGGGCTCCAGAATCGAATGTAGCGTGCGGGAATACCGCTACAGAAAATAGCGGGAACTTAAACTTAGATTTTGACTAATTTCAATGATTTTTTTTGTTGTTGTTGTTTGTTTGTTTACGATTTTATTATTATTATTAATGATATGATGTTTTGAGTATTCATTTCAATATATTGACCAGCGAAGCGGGCAAAGCCTGCTAGTATATATATATATATATATATATATATATATACAAACCTTGCTTGCTTAATAGTATAAGATTTTACAATCTTTAAAAATTGCTTATACCCAAAGTTGGCTGTAAGATATAGGGCCGTATTCACCAACTTCTTAACACTCGGATTAAACCTCGGATCAGCGGTAATCGCTAGATCATACGAAAATCGGTATTCTCCAACGAAAATCCGCAGTTCACTGGCTACTTTAACACTTCGTTTTTGATCCTCGAATATCGGAGGATTAACAGAGTTAATTCTCGGATCTTTTCGTAACGCATGCACACTCCGCAGCTCAGCTTCGCAAACAAATAACAAACATGGCTGACGTTGACGATCTATTCTCACTAGATGATATTGAAAGCTTAGAACTATTGGAAACATTTGAAAGAAGGAAAAGGACGGTGCATCAAATTAGAGCAAATGATTTGGATTCTTTGGATAATGTGGCATTTCGATATTGCTATCGATTATATAAAGATTCCGTGGAATTTCTAATACAAATGTTAGATAATAGGCTGCCATCTGCCACAGAAAAGAGTAATGCATTAACTTCGGCAGAAAAAAAAATTAATAGCTTTAAGATTCTCTTAATCATAACAATCAAAATTTTAAATCGTAGCGTAAACAGATGTCGTCTGCGTGATTATTCTTTTTTAAAATGTTCTAAAGTAAAATTGATTCTTAATCCGTGCTTAAACAAAAGCGAAGTAAACAAGAGTATCAGTGTTGCCAATTTACATTTTTCCCTTTCTAATCTTCTAATCCGATTGATTAGTTAATTGAAGCCGAATGATGAATAAAGGCTATCTTCGTTCTTGGCCAATCAAAACGAAGCTTTTATTTCTCTTCCAGTTAATCCATGGATCACGTAATCGGCTGATGGTGAATACCGTAGGAATTTAATCCAGTGTTAGCTTTGATACTCGGATTTGCTGATCCATGGTCTAATCCTCGATCAATGAAGTTTGGTGAATACGGCCCTATAGTGTATCTTTTGTTAAGTGATGAAATAAATTATATTCGCTTACACTGCCTAGTTTTTTGATAGAGTTTATAAAGGATTCATCTTTTTGGATTTTCTTCTTGAATCGAGCTACTTGATCTTCATCTCTTGGATCTACATCACCAGGCCATCCTCCCATGATGTGATTCATACCTTCACTCTTTGTTGGATGTAAAAGTGTATTTACCTGATTAAAATAACAATGATAGTATTAAGAGCAAGAAACAATTTATGATAGAAAATAATTTTAAAATCACAATACAGTGAACAAAGAATCAAAATTTTTACTTTCTTTTACCCATATATGGTAGAGAAAGTATTGTTTTAGTTCCCCATCATACTATAGGTATGGGGAACTTAGGTAATCGTGAAAATTTTCGGCCTCGGTTTTTTGACTTTTCTACACGTTTTCAGGTGTGAGGAATCCGAAAATGACAAAATTTCTATGGTGTCTGTCTGTAGGGTGTCTGTTAGTGTGTTAGTCTGTTAGTGGGTCAGTCCGTTAGTTTGTTAGTCTGTGTACACGATATCTCAAGAACAATTTGTCGCAGAGAGGTCAGATTAGTTTTAAAATATTACTTTCGACACTGGCAAGAACCCTATTCATTTGCAACATTCGAATTTAAAAACTTCGTAAGTTATTAGAAATTTACGATTTTCTTAACATGGGAGAATAGGACAAAAATTCACTTAAACGTGCATTAAATGGAAACTTTTTACTGTAAAAAGATCAGACCAGTTTTAAAATACCCGTTTTGATGCCGGAATGAACATCAGTAACTATAAATTTGCTACTTTGAAAATTTCGCAAGTTATTGGAAATTTACGAATTTCTTAACATGGCAGTATAGGGCAAAATTTCACATAAACGTCAATTTTGAGAGATATTTTCATCGTAAAGATGTCAGACTTCTTTTGAAATATTATTTAGGACACGGGCAGGAATATTAATGACTATGAATTTTCCAATATAAAGATTTCGTAAGTTATTGGAAATTTACGAATTTCTTAACATGGCAGAATAGAGAAAATTTCGCATAAACGTCAATCTTGAGGGATATTTTCATTGTAAAGATGTCAGACCACTTTCGAAATATTATTTAGGATACTGGCATGAATATCATAGACTATGATTTTTCCAATTAAAAAATTCGTAAGTTATTTGGAATTTACGATTTACTTAACATGTCAGAATAAGGCAAAATTGAGCACAAACTTCCATTTTGAGGATCCTAAATACATTAGACAACTTCAAAATTACGTTTATGCTATTTGTTTGAACATAATTGAATACAAATATTCTACTAGGAAAATTTCGTAAAATATTCGTAATTTACAATTTTATCAACATAGTGGAATTTTAAATTTTTCATATAAATATGAATTTTGAGGATTATTCCATTGGAAATAGTAGCATGAAAACTAAACAACGGAAATGACCCTGATAAAATAAATTAATAGATTAGAATAAGATAAATATATCGAAGTGAACGGTGGATTCGGCGGGGATTTCATTCTGTCACTGTATCAAGCTTTGGTCAAATTCATTTCTTTTAACATGATTATAATATGTCTCGCACTAGAAATTTCTGAGAACATAAATATGATGGGGAACTGAGCAGAGTCCACCTATGCCAACTAGTTTAGATTTTCGAAAGTGAGTTTTTTTAGCAGTTGGTCTGTGTGTGCGTCTGTTATCAGCATACCTCAAGAACAAGTACTAGTACCAGGAACAACAAACTTAGTATTCCAAGCCTGCATCATATAAGGATGCTACTCTAAATTTTTCATTGAGATCAAGTTAATGATTCGCATACAGGGATATCCAAGAGAATTCAAATACATTGGGTCTAGGCGTGAAATTCTGGTATGTAAAATCTAACATCTGTAGGCTGCAAAATGAAATGAACATACACTGAAAATGCAACACCAAGAAGGAATGATAATAACGGAATGAAATTTGTTGGACACATACATTATAGTAGGAAGAATAATTGATTAAAATTTCAGGAAATTTGGAGTAATATGTACTGAGATAACAGTACATAAAGCAACGACCTCTGTGAGCAATAACAGCACATATCTGCCTAGGCATTGAATCGAACAGCGATTGGATGACATGTACGGGTAGAGCACTTCATCAAGCTTCAACACGATGCCACAATTCATCGATCGAAGTTACTGGTGAGTGGTGGGGGTCCAGTAACTTTTCAATGTTTAAACAGTCATTTTTCATTGGTGCGAGATCAGGAGAACGCGCTGGCCAGAGCAATAGTGGAACACATTCTGTATCAAAGAAGGTTCAGGACAATACAAACAACTTGCGGTTGTGCATTATCTTGCTTAAAATTTGCGCTACGGAGGCCTCGAATACAGGGCAGAGGGGCGGACTTTAACTCATCAGAAATTTAATGGCCGTTGTTCAGAGTGCCAGGAATGCGAACATGAAGTAATCGAGACGTGTAACCAATGGGAACCCATAATATCATTGCAAATGATGGACAGTATGAAGATGTCGATTCCCAGCTGGCAATGTGCATTATTCATAATGCCGTTAAATACGGATAAGGCAATCTTGATGCTGTAAACAGGCTTGTGATTTGTCTGAAAAGTGACTTCACGCCATTCCTGCGTCCAGGTTCATCGTTGATCACACATTAATGGCGCCCATATCAGTGATGCAGTTTTGAGGGTAATCAGAATTTTGGTAGCCGCATACTGAGTCACCACCTGGATTGGTGGTATGTTGTACCATTGGATACACGTCCCGGTCACCTCTTGTTTTCATTCCCACCACTTTGAATACCAGCCATTACATTTCTGACGAGTTAAGGCCCATAGCTCTGCCCTGTATTCAAGGCCTCCGAAGCGCAACATTTAAGCAGGACAATGCACGACCGCAAGTTGTCCATATTGTCTGGACCTTCATTGATGCCGAATGTGTTCGACTGTTGCTCTGGCCAGCGCGTCCTTTTGATCTCGCACCAATGAAAATGACTGTTTAATCGTTGAAAAGCGACTGGCCCCCACCACTCACCAGTAACTTCGATCGATGAATTGTGGCATTGTGTTAAAATTTCATGAAGTGCTCTACCCGTACATGTGATCCAATTGCTGTTCGATTCAATGCCTAGGCAGATATGTGCTGTTATTGCTCACAGAGGTCGCTGCTTTATGTACTATTTTCTCAGTACATATTACTTCAAATTTCCTGAAATTTTAATCAATTGTTCATCCTACTATAATGTATGTGTCCAACAAATTTCATTCCGTTATTATCATTCTTTCTTGGTGTTGGATTTTCAATGTCGAGCAGTGCATATATTTTATATGCATAAAAATCATATTTCGTGTAGAATATATTCGTTTATAAGGCTACCCAAATGAATTAGAATATAACGGGAGTATACTTGATAATTGCTGGAAGTGCCTTTCAATTTGTTTTGTGCTCAGGGACCGATTTACTCACTTGGAGGCCCAGGGCACTCAAGTTCAATGGGCCCCTTTTAATCATACTTTAATATTACAACAAACGAAACAAACTGCATATTTTTGAATCACGAGTTTAAAAATTCTCTTCACTTCACTTTTCATTTTATTGTTAAGAGTAAGGCTTAACTAGATCTGATGCTTGTCTATCGGATCAGCGTACATCGCACCCATGTATCTGCGTTGTAGTGCGTACCTCGGGTTTAATTAGGCTTAGTAAGAGTTTGGAATGCAGTATCGGTTGTATGCAGTTGTATTTGCGTTTAGCAAAAAAAATTGCAATTTTTCTGCTGATAGTTTCCTTGAAAGATCGTACCACCAATTTATAAAACAGTGCAGTAATACAATTAGTAGTATATATGCAGTAATACAGTGCAGCATAAGTTTTAATAATTCATTGACAGAAAAACAAAAAACAACGATCATTATGGCAAAATTCGGAAATTTTTCATTTTAACTATTTTTTTTTAATGTATGATGGAATTTCTTGGAGGCCCCCCTCAGTGTGAGGGCCCAGTTCACATGCCCCGAATGCCCTGCCTTAAATCAGGCACTGTTTGTGCTATTAATCTAGGATTCATAGTGTCTGTCTTCATAGTATTGAAACGCAGAGTAAAAATGAGTCGTGTACTTCTCAAACCTGATTATTTTGTTAATATTTTAGCAAATAATAATCTATATTAATAAAATCAGACTTTTGTCTGTAAATTTGTCAGAATCAAAAATTTTTGCGATACCTTCACGTTTCACACACCATAAAAGCCGAAAATGACTTCAGAAAATTTTGCCTGTGTGTGTGTGTGTCATGGTGTCCGTACGTCTGTAACACTATTTTTGTCTATGCATCACTTGAGTACGGCTGGACGGAATTCAACGGCGCATGGCAGGAATTTAGGTCTTCATACAACTTAAAATTATATCTATCAACATTTCCGAATTTCCCCACCCCATTCCCCCCTGGGGGAAAAAAACAAAAACATGTTTGTAAGCATAACTCGGCTCCAAATTACTTCAAAGTAAAGAAATTGCACATGGGGACTCTAGACATGAGTACGGAAAAAAAAGGTTATCTGCGATTTAAGAATTTTCGATCTTAAAGGGAGGGAGGGGGAAAATCGATTTTTGGCGGGAAATTTCGCAAATTCCTGATTTTCGAATAAAACTTTACCGAAAATGGAAAAAAAAGATGTTAAAACAACCATATACGTCTTTATGATATTTCCTAAAACACATTTTTGTTTTTTTGTATTTTTTTTTTTTTTTTTTTTGTAATTTTTTTTTTTTGTGGGGGGGGGGGGGGTTTACAAGAGGGCAAAATCGAGACACCCCTTTTAGCGCTAAATTTGTCCTGAGAAATCTATGGGGGCTGCGGTCACGAATTTCCTGTGCTTGGATTATTTATATGTATCCGACACGTAAAGTAACGGAATTTATTGAAATTGCCCCGTTGACCTCTTCTGGGGGGGGGGGAGACAGAAAGCAAAAACACATTTGTAAGTATAACTCGGCTCCAAATTACTTCAAAGTAAAGAAATTGCACATGGGGACTCTAGACATGAGTACCAAAAAAAAAAAAAAAACAGGTTCTCTGCGATTTAAGAATTTTCGATCTTAAAGGGAGGGTGGGGGAAAATCGATTTTTGGCGGGAAATTTCGCAAATTCTTGATTTTTGAGTAAAACCTTACTAAAAATGGAAAAAAAGATGTTAAAAACAACCATGCGTCTTTAGGATATTTCCCAAAACACATTTTTGTTTTTTTGTGATTTGCGATTTTTTTTTTTTTTTTTTTTTGTGGGAGGAGGGAGTTTCGAGGGGGCGCGGCCCATTTAGAGCTAAGTTTGTCCTGAGAAATCTATAGGAGCTGCGGTTACGCATTTCGGTGTTTATATTGTTTATATTTATCCGACACCTAAAGTAACGAGATTTATCAATATTACTCCTGTTTCCGCTTTCGGGGGGGGGGGTGGGTGTGGCAGAAGGCAAAAACATATTTTTAAGTATAACTCGGCTCTATATTACTTTACAGTGAAGAAACTGCACATGGGAGGCTACCCATGAGTAAAAGTAAAACATTATACGCAATTTAGGAAATTTTTATTTTTAAGGAGGGGGAGGGCGGGATATCAATTTTTGGCGGAAAATATCGCTAATTCTGGATTTTTCGGTAGAACTCTACGAAAAATGGACAAAGATGTTAAAAATAGCCGTCGTGTCTTCTTTGAGATATTTAAAAAACATGTTTTCGTTTTTTTTTTTTTTTTTTTTTTTTTTTGAGAGATTTTCGATTTTTGTTTGCGGGGGGGGGGGGGGGTTACAAAGTAGCAAATTCAAGACACCCCTTTTAGTGCAAAATTTGTCGTGGGAAATCTGTGGTATCTGCGGTCACGAAAGTTGGTACATAAATTGTTTATATGTATACATTACTTATTGTAATGAGATTTTACGAAATTCCCCACCCTTACACCCCCCCCCCCCCTGAGGCCAGGGGGCATTAAATACGTGTAAAAACACGTTACCCTGTTTGAATTAGCCTTAAATTATTTTAAAATGGCAAATTTTGAGGATTTTGATAAATTGTACACATATGTACTTTGGTGTGATTTCACAAAACTTCGAACTTAGCCGCTGGGGAAGGGGAAGTAAGAAGCGGGTAGGTTGCCGCCGAAAGCAGTAGGAACCTGGACTCCTCACGTTGCGAGCGGGAAAAACCTATACTGAACACAGTGGGAGCTTTAACTCACATTATTAATAATGATATGAGATTTTGACAATTCATTTGTGTCCAGCGAAGCGGGCAAAGCCTGCTGGTGTTATATATACAGTCGGTAACAAAAGTATCCGAACACTAGCAAAAATTCCTATATAAAATAAGTAGGATTAATACTGTTTTGTTAAATAAATCCTTGTCGAATCATGTTCTTAGACTGATTCTTATGGCCATATCACACGAGAGACTTTCGTTCAGCATTTTACTAAACTCAGCATTATACCCAACATACTCAGCCTGATTTTGTTCAAGGACAGCAAGTTTTCGGATGATCAACTTTTACGAAACCGTTTACAAAAAGTTGAGTATGTTGAGCGTGCTGATCAAAATTGACCAATAGGAGGAATAAACAGGATTTTTTTATTTTTTTTTTCTGGAATACCTTTAGAGAAGGGAATACATCACGCCATCGATTCGGGGGAACCCTGCGGAAAGCTGACGGGTTTCTCGTTCGTTCAGCATAGTCAACAACAACATGTTGCGTATAATGTTGTGTTGAGTATATATGCTCCCGTGTGATATGGCCATTAAGACTGTTCTTAGACTGAACAGGATTCGACAAGGATTTATTTAACAAAACAGTATTAACTCTATTTTTTTTTACATAGGAATTTTCGCTAGTGTTCAGATACTTTTGTTACCGACTGTATATGTTCGACAAGCGTTAAGGATCTTTAATTGTGACGTGCCCTTAACGGCCGTCCGTGCCCTAGCGGAACGTGCCCTTAGCGGAATGGGATGAAAGGGAAGAAAGAGGAATAAAAGAAGCCGTGCCCGTAGCGGAAATAAGGTGTGCATGTGGTAGATTGAAATATGTTTTTCAAATGCACAAAAGAGTGCTTTCTATGGAATGTAGTATGATCAGTTTTAGATTTACATAGTCACGCAAAAACATTCAGTTACACTGAGGGTTATTATTGGAAATTTGCTGAATTCCATTTACATTAAGCGTTTATTCTACCATTTTTTAAAATGTGAATATGATTTGAATTAGTATTTGGATTTGTCCATTCTATTGTCCGTTTGTCCGCCTCCAGCGTCCGTAAGTATTTTAAGAATTTTTTATTTTTACTTTCCTCTATTATATTCAATAGAAGAAAGTATTGGATTCGTAAAATTTTTTGACCTCGGGTTTTTGATAGATTTACACGTTTTGAGAAGTGCATAACACGATTTGACTATTTTTAGAGAATGTCTGTCTGTCCGCCTGTCTCTCTGTGTGTGTGTGACAAAAACTTTGTGGCAAGAGTATCTCCGGAACTACTGCTCAGAATTGTATAAAAATTTACATGTAGATGCACCTTGAGCTAAGTTAGTGCCTATCAACTTTTTGTGCCATACCAACCTCTCAACAGGTGGCGCTGCTATACAGCGATTTCCCCAATTTAAGGGGAAGCTATGTCTCAAGTTCTATTGCATATAATCAATCAAAACTGATATAAGAGAAGGTCATTATGAGACATTATTCTGATTCAATTTGAATGCTTATGGACTGACAGGTGGCGCTGCTATACAACGATTTCTGCAATTTAAGGGAAAACTATATCTCAGGAACTGCACAATACTGCACAGAATATTCTCAGAATACTGCACAGAATTGCATATAAATTTATATGTTGATGCACCTTAACCTAAATGAGTGTCTGCCAACTTTTGGTGTCAACCGCTCCTCAGATGGCGCTGCTATACAGCGATTTCCACAGTTTCAGGAGAGGCTGTATCTCAGTTTCTATGGCGTATCATCAAACAAAACGTGATATATGTGAAGGCCATAATGAGACATTATGCTGATTCAATTTGGATGCTTATCGGCCAATAGGTAGCGCTGCTATATTGTAAATTTCCTTGATAACGGGAAAGCTATAGATCAACTTCTATGGCATCTAACTGTACGAAACTTGATATGTGAGATAACTATTATAAAAATGCATTTTTTAAGGTGTCAGTTATAGACAATAAAACTGTCTTTCTTTGGATATTTAGTGTTAGTTTTCTCTAAGATGAAAATTAATTATTTGCACTTAGTGAATTTGTATAAGAAAATATAGAAGAAAATCTTGTGGTAGCCACAACATACTAGTTTTTATTTTATTTTATTTTTTTAATGATGCGTGTTATTAATATTTCCTACTTAAAGTGGCTCTAATAGAACCTGTGTCACTGGTTTGTGTACAAACATCCAAAAAATGCCAATGCATTGCACTTTAGGGGAGACATTTTTATGAATCACATTTAAATAACTTCATCAAAAAATCATAAAGAAATTCGCATTTACTGTTCACATGCTAAGAAAATGTTTTGTATAAACTATAATATGCTTAATCTCCAGATTTACAGGGCTACACAAAAACGTTTGGATACATTAAGGGGTACAAATAGGAAAATAAGAGCAGCATTTCTGTTTGTGTTAAGCATTTTTGACACTTTCCAACAATATTTCAGAGTGATTATAAATTCAATTTGTCTATAAGTCTGTCTTTCTGTCTGTCCATTGTGTGTTAATATAGACAAAGAACAAAGAATGTTATACGACACAACGAGTTCGTACAGTTGGAAAGTGTTGGTAATCAGTGTGTATCTCATGATTTTTCGTTTCTGTTTTAGTTTTAAAAGGTGTAATGCTTAATTATATTTTCAAAAACTTAAATAAAATCATAAAATAGCAATAATGTACGTTTTTGTATCGCGTACTTTGATTCGTTAAACTTTATATGGTTCACCGTTCTCTCATCATCACCGTTCTCTCAAATAACGGATATTCTACAGTACGCATACCTATTTTTGCGACAGGTTACTTCTGAAGCAAAATATAGTTAGTGCTAAATGTGGATAAAGTGTGGAGGAAAATTGAAGAGTTCATTTTTTTATTTATTGATTTATATTTTAATTTGTTATACCATTTCCGCTAAAGGCACGTATGCTAAAAGAACGCCACCGATGGGGGATAAGATTTCCTCTAAGGACACAGGTTTATAGATTTCCGCTAAGGGCACGGCCCCTCTTTAATTTGCCGAATAATAATATGAAAGATATTTTTTTTCTCTAGAAAGGTATATTTATTTTATGTTAAACTGACAAATAAGTTTGAAAAATGATTATGACATGAAACTACATGTTAATACTGAAGCTGTGAAACTATTTAAAATACAATATAAAAAATTATTAAAAGAATATTCTTTTAGGGAATAAGTTCAAGAAATCACTTGTAACTGCTTTAATATTTTAATGTAACTGCTTTAATACATTTATGTTGTTAGACAGGAGAATTGTTTGCTATCAAATGGTCTAATATCATCTTAATAAGTATGAAAATACAGCACTTGTTTGAATCAATAATAGGAAGGAAGGAATTTCTACTTTCTTATCTATGTTAGTAAAATCAGACTTATGATTGTAAATTTGTCAGAATCAAAAAAATTTGCGATATCTTTACGTTTCACACACCATGAAAGCCAAAAAAGACTTTCGAAAATTTTGTCTGTGTGTGCCATGTGTATGTGTGTGTGTGTCATCGTGTCTGTATGTCTGTAACGCTATTTTTATCCGGGTATCACATCACGTGAGAACAGCTGGAATTTAGATCAACGGAATTCAACGGCGATTGACAAGAATTTAGATCTTTATCCAAATTAAAATTATATCTATAAACTTTCGAAAATCTCCTCCATTTGTCCCCTGGGGGGGACGGCAAAAGTCAAAAACACGTTTGTAAGCATAACTCGGCTCCAAATTTCTTCACAGTACAGAAACTACACGTGGAGAGACTAGACATAAGTACAAATAAAACACTATCTGCGATTTAGGAATTTCTGATTTTTAAGAGCAGAGAGGGGAAAAAACAATTTTTGGCGGGAAATTTCGCTAATTCCCGATTTTTTGAGTAGAACTATTGAACAAAGATATTGAAAAACGCTATGCGACTTCATTAGAATATTTCCAAAAACACATTTTTTTTGGTGTGTGTGTGTGGGGGGGGGAGGGGGGTTACGAGGAAACAAAATCCGGACATCTCTTTCAGCGTTAAATTTGTCCTGAGAAATCCATGGGAGCTGCTGTCACGAATTTTGGTGTTTGGATTGTTTATATGTATCCGAAACCTAAAGTAACGAGAATTTATCGAAATCACTCCCATTCCCTCTTTTTTTTTGGGGGGGGGGGGCAGAAGACAAAAACACCTTTGTAAGTATAACCCGCTCCAAATTACTTCACAATAAAGAAATTGCACATGAGAAGACTACACATGAGTACTAGGGCTGGACTATTTATCAATATATCCCCAAGTATCGATATTTTTTTAATATCCCGATAACAATATTTAAGATCTAGCTCCGCCGATATATCCCTTTAACGATATTGCCTAGCGCGCACCCGAGTGAACGAAACTCGAGCGAACGAAACCCGATCAGCCAACATACAACAGCGAACGAGACCCGAAGAAAAAAAGCGCCGAATATCTTATTCTAATACCCATTCTCCACTTTCCTCTAATTACTCACTTATAAACTAGAAAAAATAACCCCATGCCAAACGATCTCTATTGCAATACATATACTTCCTCATCCTTCATAATCTCAAATCTAAACACCACTGCTTTAAAAAGGCCACCGCATAATAAAAAAATAAACCAGTATTTATTGAAAGCCATCTGCTTTGATTATCGCGTGAATAAGCTGACTTCGTTCAAGGTCACGGCTCTACCCCTTCAGAAGAAATTCATCAGCCAGACATACTCCAATATCACAATCCATTCACTATTAATGCGTATTCATACCTATAATCAGCAGCTGTGTTTACTAGGAAAGACATTTGATGTTAGTCGAAACGATATATCCCTATCTGAGATATCTACTATGGGTTCTGATCTATCACACTATATTGACTTCCCACTCTACATTCATGCATATCATAGGTAGGCTGACCAAACGTCCCCATTTTCCGGGGACTGTCCCCATTTTCGACCATCTGTCCCCAAAAATAAAAGCAGTGACTGGGGACCACATTTTCCTTCGTCTGTCCCCAATTGTCCCCATTTTTATGAACAAAAAATCGGTGTTCTTAAATTTTGATGCTTTGCATTTTTATTAGTTCGATTATGAAAGTTCGATATCAAATTCCATTTTGAATACAACCAGCCAACCAACATTATAGTCATATTTGATTTGAATCACGAAAACGAATTAGCCCTCGGTAGCAAGACTTGAAAATCTGTGTTATATATAGATCGTAGATGTTTAGTTTACTCCTCTGCTACTCTGCAATTTCCGGGAATCTTTGTAACAGTTGAGACAACAGCCCCAGCAGCTATAGGTCTCAATAAAAACCCCAACAACAACAACATGAGTGTAGACCACGGAAGAATCCGTGGTGTGGACTGAGCACGGAGTAATAAGATAAATAATAATTAATATTACTCCGTGGGACTGAGTAATGATCAAATCTGTAAACATCGATAGCTAGCACGTTGTATTCTAGATCGTGATTCTGATATCTTTTTTCATTTCATTGCTTTATTTTAGTGGTGAGTTTAGTTTTTTAATTTTAATTGTGGTACTTAGTAATTTGATGTTTGTCGTTATGGCGACTAAGCGAAAATGCTCGTTTAATGACACTTTGCAAAAACTGTACCCATGTTTGGAAAAACGTTCAGAGACTGTTGTATTTTGTAAGATATGTACATCATCATTTTCTATTGCCAGTGGTGGTAAAAACCACATTACTACTCACATGAATACAGAAAAACATAAAAAAGCATCGTTATCTACATCAGCACAGAATTCAATGAAAATGTTTCTCTCAGGCAATAATGCCAATTTGAAAATTGCACTGGCTGAGGGCGTTTTTGCCTATCATAATGTAAAACATTCACAGTCATTCAGAGATATGGACTGCATGTCCAAAATCTTAAAAAATGTTCTTGATCCAAGCTATTCCTGTGCCAGAACGAAATGTGAAGCCATTGTAGAAAATGTTTTTGAGCCTTGGGTGTTGCAGGAACTAAGGTCAGAACTGCAAAAAGCATCATTTATTTCAATATTTTCTGATGCATCTAATCATGGAAATATTAAAGTGTTTCCAATCATGGTAAGATACTACAATTCTGAGGAAGGTGTACGTGTGAAGCTTTTACAATTGAAAAGCCTTGGTGGGGAAACATCAGACTTGGTTTCGTCTTACATATTAGATATTTTGAAAACTGAGAAATTGGAAGGTAAATTAATTGCTTATTGTGCAGATAACACAAATATGAACTTCGGCGGATGTTCTAGAAATGGAACAAATAATGTTTTTACAAAATTAAAATTGAATTTAGGACAAAATATTTTAGGAATTGGATGTGCAGCCCACATAATCAACAACACATCCCACACAGCACACTTCCTTGAAACAAGGTTGGCTTTCAAGTGAATTTACCATGACAGAGCAAAGTTGCTAATTCAAGGATATCTCAGACCAACTTCAAGTTTGGAAAACTACACATGCCAAATCAAGCATATTACTGGCTTAAAATTTCCTTGACGTCAAGTAACTGTCCGCGCATGCTCTTCTTATTTGCATATAGTAGCCTTGCTGAAAGAGTTGTATCGTGTTGTCATCTCGCGAAATACGACGCAAGTGCGGGTGACATTAAAGTGAAGGTAAATGATTTATTTTTATAATATTTTGTCTTAATAAAATAAAGCAAGCAGTAATGTTTCAATGTGTACACCGTTTCCCAAAAGTTTAGACAATCAATAAAATTTGCATTAACATAAAAAATAATAAGGTACAATTAAAATTTGTGAGATAAGCAATAAATAAAAACAGTTTTGCTGATATAAACATATGAATTATGATCAAAGGTTTGAAATTATAAAATGTACATAAAATGATATAAAAATGTGCTACCCCAAAAGTATAGACACAATACAGCATTGCATGTTTTCTTTTACATTCTTGTTCACAAAATAAAATATTGTTATTGTCGTCTGCTTCTATAAATGCAGAATATTTTTTTCCCTTTAATTGAAATATCGTCTGCTATATATTTAGCATTATAATTTAATGAGCTCAATGTATTGTTTTGTTTGTGATTCGGAAAAGACGTTTCCTGCGTATTCTGATAAAAAATGCCACGTTGTAAAGAAATTTCTAAAGATGAAATTATTAAGATTTTACAATTAAAAGCGCAAGGACAAATATTGGGAAGAACAAACAGATCTTTGAGCAGTATTTATAGAGTCAAAAGATCAGGTGGAACATGGAATACTCGAAAGCGAGTTGGAACGTTACGTGATGATAGAATGTTATTAAATAAGGCTTCAGTTGATAATTTATCTGTGCGTGCAATTGCATCAACTTCCAGAATTTCAGAAATATTATCTCGTAAAATATATGAAAATGGAAAGCAATTTACATGCGTAAATGACTTAAAAACTGCAATTGACAGACAGAATGTGGTATGAAATATCTCCTTCTGTAATTCAATGCTTAATTAATTCTATGGAACAACGTGTATTTCACGTTATAAAGTGTCGTGGCAATACAGTTCAATATTAAAAGTAAGTATATTAAAAGTAAGTTTTCAGTTACATTTATAAATGTAAAGCCAAAAACACTTACAGGTGTCTATACTTTTGGAACAGCACATTTTTATATAATTAATGTACATTTTATAATTTCAAACCTTTGATCATAATTTATATGTGTATATCAGCAAAACTGTTTTTGTTTATTACCTATCCCACGAATTTTAATTGTATCTTATTACTTTTTATGTTAATGCAAATTTTATTGATTATCTAAACTTTTGGGACACAGTGTATCTCGAGGAATCAAATATTAAAGTTTTACTTTACTTTTACGTTAACAGATGCCATTTTATTAAATGTATTCCTTTTAGGGTGGTTTTTAATAGTTTACAAATAATTTTAACTCAACTTAATTATTCATAAGATAAAAAAAAAAAGGGGGGGGGGCAGTGGCGTCGCCAGAAAAAATTTCAAGGGGGGGCACAACATGAAAAAATATTTTTTTAAAATAAAATTCTGATAGCATAGTATTAAAGTTAAAGAAAAAAATGCTTATTAGAATTTTCCAGAGGGGGGCAAGTGCCCCCCCTTGACCCATTGTGCCGACGCCCATGGGGGGGGGGGGGAGAGAGAGAGAGAGAGAGAGAGATTCTGTTTAAAATAAGAGAGAAAAATCTTCGTGTGTCCGACAGGTTCTAAATTAGAAATAATTGTTTAAAAGTCAATTTATTGTTGGATTCTTAATACATTCTTGAATTTTAAATTAATTTCTTTCAGGCATGCCCCTACCCCCCCCCCCTTTCGGTAAGTAAGAAGGTAAACGTTTTTCTGATGCACAGGTGAGTTTTCCCCGTAGGAACCTTTTTGAATTAAAAAAAAAGACTAAATTTTCTTTTTTAAAGTAACGGAGAGAGGAAATGGAGGGGCAGAATCATGAATCGTGAAAACGCAATTACCGGGACGTTACCCCTCGAAAATTCTTTCTCTTCTTACTCTATATAAATAAAACTCTACAGAATTATATACATATATATACTTTTGCAGAGTACTGAATGAAAATTTAATTTTACACTTCCCAACGTTGTTGAATATTTTTTATCAATTCATATTTTATTTGTGAGTCTTCGCTCATTCCACTGCCCCATCCAGCTTTTGTTTGTATATATACAGAGTTGCTGCTGCCCTTATTCCTTCCGCTACTATTTTAGTAAAAAAATCTGAAATTTTCAATAGAATAAACATATTACAAAAGATATGTAATCTATTGATAGTAAATATATGTAAATTTATAAATTGTAGTGGAGAAAAGTAGGGCAACGTCAACTCTGAATATGTTTGAATTGTCATAAAATTCTAATACATTATGAAGATTCAGAACAGAACTCTCCTAATAGCGTACATATCACATTTTTTTTTTTTTTTTTTTTTTTTTTTTTGTAGCGCCAATAAAATAGTCTGATTTATATAACAGGGATGGAACGCTGGCTCAGAATTCATGCCGGTATTTGTTCAAGAAATTTCTATGCCTATAATATAGTGGATTTACGAAGTAGAAAATTTTATTTCATTGATAGTGGTAGGAATTCTGCACCCGTGTTCCATCCCTGATATAATGGTCGACAGTTAGTACGTATTTGAATTGTGCTTTGATAAACTAAAACATAAACATACAGAAAGAAAATCAAACATATTTTTGAAATTTGCAATAATATAATACTTGTGGTGTACACTTCCGAATATATTATATATATTTAACAGAACAAAAAAAATTAAAAAAAAAAAGAATTCAAGTACAATATGAAGTACAATATGAAATGCGAACTTTAAGTATTTTTTATTTTTCAAAATGGTGTTTTAGTTTTTAGAAATTTATAAATGTACGCTATTCATCCCTTTCTTTTTTCTACCCCCCCCCCCGGGGGGGGGGGTAAATTTTCAAGATGGGTATCTTTCGAAAGATCTCTTCAATACTTTTAAAACGAATGGTTGAACTATAAATCTGTGACAATTTGAAACAAAGTTATCGATTTTTTTACTTTTAACAAAAAAAAACTTAGAAAAAAATCGTATTTTTTTTTTTTTTTTTTTTTTTTTTTTTTTACGAAACTTAACCAAACTTGGTATTTAGTTGGTCCCCGACATAAACTGGTGCTGATTACATTTAGGGATCAATAGCTCAACAGGTGGCGCTGTGATCGCATTTTTTCTAAATTTTTAACATGGCAATATAGGACAAAATTTCGTATAAATGTACATAATGAGCGTTATTTTAAACTTGTGATTGTAAAATTAATATGAATTATTGATAATAGTAGTAGTTAACTACGAAAAAAATTTTGTGCGTGTGGGGGCACCGGTTCCCCCCTGTGGGGGAAGTAACCCCCCGGGGGGGGGTAAATTTTCAAGATGGGTATCTTTCGAAAGATCTCGTCAATACCTTTAAAACGAATGGTTGAACTATAAATCTGTGATAATTTAAAACAAAGTTAGCGATTTTTTTTTACTTTTAACTTTTTTTTTAAGTATTGTTACTGATTGAATATGTATTACTTTTAACAAAAAAAAAAAAAAAAAAATTAGAAAAAAATCGTAATTTTTTTTTTTTTAAATATTGTTACTGATTGAATATGTATATAGGAAAATATAGAAGAAAGTCTTGTGGTGGCCACAACATACTAGTTTTTAATTATAAAGTCGATGCAATGTCATTAATATGGAAATATAATTTTACACAAACTTAAATAACTTGAACTAATTAATTGCTAGTTCCTTAACACCCAGAAATATTGAAACAGTAAAGTTGTTATGTAAAACTATTAATAGCACTGCTCTGAAAAAAAAAAAAAAAAAAAAAAAAAAAAGAATTCTGATACTATTCTTTCTGATTTTTATGTAAAATGACCTCCTGAATCCGAATAGGACTCCCATTCTGTCCACTCACCCACCGTTTTCTAGAAACACCATCCACTCCCTCAATTTCATTCCCTCTTCAATAATTTTATGACTATGAATTTGATTTGAAGAATGAAAAATAATTAATTGAACACCTAAAAACAAAAAAAAATATATGTAAAGTTTAAAAAATAACATTAATAATGATAAAAAGAAATGTAAGATACATAATGCATAATTTCATTGGTAAATCCCCCCCCCCCCCCAAAAAAAAAAAAAAAAAAAAATTCCTTGTCGTAAATGTCCATGTTTTACAAATTTCCAACTCTGTAGCCCCTCAAAAGATATTTAACGGTTAAAATAATCCTACTCCCCTCCTAAAAATCAAATTTATAGCCATAAAATCACCGAAAAACGATAAAAATAGGGGGCCATTCCTAAACATCGGTGGGTGATAGGGTAAATGGGCGTCCTATTCGGATTCAGGAGGTCATTTTACATAAGAATATGTTGAAATGGTGTTAAAGGCAATTTTCATGCCAAGCAATGTAATCTTTTGATAATATTGTATCATCTTAAATTATCATTTAAAATTACTAATTTTATATTAAGGATACAAGTAAAAGCGTGCGTGTTAGTTTTTTAAGGAAGAAAAGATGACTTTAATGCAGTTTCTACTTCAAACAAAAAGGACATTTTTTCTTTGTTAAGCTGACGTTAAAACCTATTCAAAATACAAAAATTACCTTGGATTGAGATATTGGCAAGAAAAGGTACATAAGACAAAAATAACAAAATTGAGTTCCTTTAACTGAAAAATGTGTATGAGGTACCCCAATGGGCACGAGAAGCACCATATCTTTATCTCGCAATTTACCCACATGAGATACATTTATGTCAGTTTTATTGTAGGCTAATCAATGCTTCATTCTTATACTTAGGCTGATTTTTCTATGCAACTTCTCCGATGTGCGATGTAAGGTAATCCTGAGCAAATACAAATAATCTGCAAATACAAATAATCCATTTTCTCTATGTAGGGCTCTCAGCAGTCACTATTTTGATTACCACTTTTTTTTTTTTTTTTTTTTTTTAATTATTAATCATTTGTAGTATATATATCGTCGAAAGAATAATGCACAGATTGCCTTATAGAAAAAAGGTATTCAAAATAGTGATTGCTGAGAACCCTGCTGTATGCTTCATTCATAGAAACTACGATTAGAATATCAACTAAAAGAGCAAAACATAAATTACAAAAAAAAAAAAAAAAAAAAAAAAAGGATAGCAATTAACAAACTAGTAAAGGTTTGAATCCAGTAAAAGTTATTATAAATACTAGATAATTTGTCTTATAACTCCTGAAAAAATACAATATATACATATAATCCTTTTGATAATAAAAGGATATATTCAGTTATTTTGTTTCTGTTCCTCGGCTTTCACTATGTTTTAAAATCACAAACTGGTGTGCAACCAATATTTAAATTTTAAAAATTCTTCACACACCATAAATTTTAAGCCAGCACAACCGGTTTCGAAAAAACGTAGCCTTTCTTCATCAGGTGCAAAAAAACACGTGCTACTGCTTTGGAGGCAAAAGCAACGGTTATTCTGGCTTAAAATTTATGGTGTGTGAAGAGGTTCTAAATTTTAAATATGTTTTAAAATATTATTTTTATATTATATAGATATTTCTCGGCTTTTACTATTAATATATATATATATATATACATAATAAAGATGATCTATTAAGCATAGTAGAAGCCAAGCAACAGATACAAGGTCACTGAAACACCAATGACCAATAAGATTTATAAAAAAGTATCTGTGGATGAAATACACTAATGTAAAGAAACCAGATCCACTAATCAACAGCCTGCAAAACATATGAATCAATAAAGTAACACAACAAATCCTATATATGTATATAGGGGAAAGTAGGGACAGATGAGAGACTTTTGACAAACATAATTTTACAAATTTACTTTTACTGGTACAACACTGTAAGTTTCCGTGAAACAAATTGAAACACTTTAACATATTTTAAAAATATAAATTTGATGGTATTATTAAAATATTAATTTCATAAGCCAATTAACATAGTCAAAATTTTCCCATCCCTCCCTTATATGAGGGAGGGATGGGGCAGGTTTATAAAGTTAAAATAAGTACATAATATACAGGCATACTATGAAAAATGACGAAAACAGTGGGTCACTATGTATGTAAGATTAATTAATTATTAATAACATCTATTTTATCCAACATTAGAATATAATGTACCACTTAAATAAAATTTTCAAATGCTCGATTAGGTCATCATTTTTTTTTTTTTTTACTTCTAGCAGAGAAAGTATTGTTTTTAGTTCAAATATTCAAAATTAGGTTTTTGTTACATTTACATGTTTTGTGGTTCCCTGAACATTAACAAGGTTTTTAGTGACCAGTCTGCGTGTGTTATCTGCATATCTCAAGAACAAATATTACCAAGAAATCCTAACTGTAATTGATGAATGTAATTTTTTTTCTATATTTTACCATATCCAGGAAAACTGCTCAGGAATGAAAATTAATTCCTCATACATATATGGTTAATAAAGTATTTTTAAAAGTTAAAAAGGTAGACAAAACTCGTGTGAGTGCCACACCCGTAATTTTCCATGATTTTGAATTTGTTTCGTTGCATTTTCTCTTCCATCTATTCATACATTTGCCTATTGATATTCTCTGTTTATAGAGTATCAGAATCTTCATTCTTCTTCCTTTTCTTACATGTCCCATCCCTCCATGAACTGCTCTGTCCCATCACTCTCTTTTCATTATTAAAAAAAAAAAAAAATATTTATACATATATATATATATATATTAGACACATGCAACTCTTAGGCTTAATTTGGCTACTAATTCATAAAATTTATATTATTAGCTATATAAAATATGAAAAGTAATTATGTGATCAGTGAGTGACGTTAAAAACTTTAATCTAGAAGTTCAACTTAAATTTATGTTGCCAGTCCAACTACTATGATAACTTCGACAATTTATGCAATAAGTTTTTAATGGATTTATCTAATTAAAATTTACGAGAATGAATAGCGTCTAGGTCAGGATTTGAATCTAAGACTTTTGCATTAACGATTCAAACGCTGTACCAACTGAAGAATCGTGAATGCATCGATGCGTGAATGCGAACTGACCTGCATGATTTGCTGATAAGACATTTGATTTTATTTACTTATTTATTTTTCTACATTTGTTCTGCCAATACAAACACAGTACCATGATAGAAATTCATTTAATTTTAATTCCATAATTACTGGATAGTAACAAATAACACTGCTCTGAAAAAAGAAAATCGAGATCTGATACCATTTTTGCTGATTCTTGTGTAAAATGACCTCCTGAATCCGAATATGACCCCCATTTTGCCCAATCGCCCTCAGTTTTCTAAATACATGACTCCCCCTCAATTTCTTTCCCTGTTCGATAATTTTATGACCATGAATTTGATTTGAAGAATGAAAAAGAATTAATTTAACACCTAAAAACGAAAAATATATAAAGTTTAAAAAGTAACATTAATAACAGATTAAAAAATATAAGATATGTAATACATAATTTCAGTGTCAAATCCCCCCCCCCCCCAAAAAAAAAAAAAAAAAAATCCCTTGTCGCAAATGTTTATGTTTTAGAATTTTCCAACTCTGTAGCCCCTCAGAAGATATTTAACGGTTAAAATAATGCTCCCACCTTCTAAAAATCAAATTTATAGCCACAAAATCACCAAAAATCATAAAAATAGGGGTCCATTCCTAAAAGATTGTGGGTGATAGGGCAAAATGGGCGTCTTATTCGGATTCAGGAGGTCATTTTACATAAGAATATGCTGAAATGGTGCCAGAGGCATTTTTCCTGCCGAGCAGTGTAATTAGAAAAATAACTTTGATCATTTATGCAATAAATTTTTAATATATTGGTCGATGTTTTACAACAACGAAAAGGGATTAGGCCAAGTTCAGACCTAGATCCTCTGAGTTAACGTCCTAACGCTGTCTCCCTTTTCGCTCCTGTAAAAATTTATTCAATACACCAAAAAATTATTGTATAAATGGTGGAAATTATTATCCTAAATATCTAATTGCCATCAAACAGCTATGGAGTTAAAATAAATAATTTTCTTCTAAGACTGAGTTCATATTCACAGAACAGATAAATTGAAAATTTTTAACTTTCACATGAACGAGCCATGTGAGTTATCATCCTAGAACTGAGTTGAAAGAGGGTTGGAAGTTAACATGAGTGCCCAAGTTCAAATTCTGGACAAAATCATTTTCTGTTCTTTAAAAATTAATTTGGATAACTCACCAAAAATCTACATGAAATGTGATTGATCGTCTCAGAAATAAGAATGTATTAAGTTATCTACATCAGGTTAAGAGCGTAGAATAACTATCTCCTCCGACAGCCAAAACCCATATTATTCTATGGGGAAATTTATTTATAGAATTAATCATTACCTTATGTTTTTTTTTTTTTATCCATTTTCATACTGGGAAAATTCACAATATTTAAATTTGTATATGTTTTATAAAAGTAGTTTCATAAAGTTTTTATTTTTTACTTTAAAAATACGAAAAATTAAACAATTGCATTTTTCGCTTCTTTTTTCTGTACGAGGAGTTATTGAAATTTAAAAGATAAATTTTTGGAAAACGAGAACGTATTTAACGGTTGTGGTTTTTCCAAAAGTGAAAAAGGAATGTAAATAAATACATTAGGTCATGAGTCATTCTGTAAATAAATTTCTGTGTAGAATAACATGAGCTTTAGCTGTCGGCGAAGAATGCATGCCATTAAAAGCATGCTTGATAAACAATATTTGCTTCATGTATGCTGTAGAGTAGAGAAGTAGAGAAGAGAATTATTTCTCCGCAGCTGGCTTCCGGCGACGATAAGTAGAAAGTTCCTTTGCGTTTGATGTACAGTCGGCTGTAACAGTGTCCGAGCACTACCAAAAATTCCTATGTAAAAAATGACACTTAATACAGTTTTGTTAAATAAATCCTTGTTGAGTTCTGTTCTTAGTCAGTCTATGAACATGATTCGACAAGAATTTATTTAACAAAACAGTATTAAGTGAATTTTTTTCTTTTTACATAGGAATTTTTGCTAGTGCTCGGACACTTTTGCTGCCGACTGTATCATGTTAAAAACATGCTTGGCAAGTAAAATTTGATTCACGTTTGCTGCATCAAGTATAATTCATATTTGATGCAGCAAGTATAATTCATACTTTGTGCAGCAAGTATAATTCATACTTGATGTGTATTACTTGATTCGTATGAGCTGTGGCAAACTTAGTGCATGCTTGATACATATTACTTGATGCATGTTTGAACTATCAAGTCTAAAGCAAGTGGGACAAGTGTAAACTAGGATTCTTGATCTTGACTTGCATTAAACTTACAGGCTTGAGATGTCAAGCTCAATGCAAGTTTCTTGACTTGAGTTGTCAATGTTGACGATAGCTTAATGCAAGTTCTCTGTGCTGTCTGGGATTACAGTCGGCTGTTGATTGTCTTCCTGTAGACGTTGAAACTATTCTTGTGAAAATTTATTCACATTTTCACATTTACACTGTTCGTGTTGAAGAGCTTAAGGACTTTTGTAATTATGTTTCTGTTCAGTATCAAGAAGTACTGGGGTACTGTAAAACCAGATGGTTATCATTACTTCCTGCTCTAGATAGATTGATTGCCATGTTTGTACCTTTAAAAACCTATTTTTTATCCCAAAAGATGTGCCCTGTAATTTTAAAAACTTTTTTTAGTGATGACAACGCACTATATTGGCTCCGTTTTGTCCATATGCAAGCAATTATATTTAATGATGCTGTAAAGCAAGCAGAAGGGCAACATGTCACTGCCTTTCAAGCATTCAGAATACTGAATGATTTGCAGAAAAAGTATGAAAATAGGCTGAACGACAAATTTTTACCTAATGACGTTAAACATTTTAAAGATAAAGAGGAAGAAAACTGTGTTTTAGAATTTTACTCGAATTGTAATCAGTATTTAGAAAAGTGGATCGTACCTTTCAAGATGTTTGAATCTTTTTCTTGGGTAGCTTTAAAAACTGTACCAGAGTGGAAAGACATAAATGTTAGCTTACAGTACTTGAATGACATGCCACAGCTCAACATTGACGATTCAAAATTATATGATGAATATGTGCACATTAAATCTCTCATTGAACCTAATAAAATCAATGAGTGGAATGAAAGTAATGTATGTATGGAAGAAAGATGGCTACAAATATTTTCCCATTTTAAAACAAATTCTATTGTGTGTGAGAGTATTATGAAATTAGTTGAGTTTATCATGTGTTTACCCGGAACAAACGCTCCGGTTGAAAGAGTGTTTTCAGTAATGAACAAAATGTGGACTTCTGAAAAAAGTAAAATAAAAATTTCAACATTGAAAGCCATGTTAGTTGTGAAAACTAACTTTAATTTCAATTGTGTAGAATTTTATAAGAAACTTCAAAATAATAAGGAAATTCTACTTAAAATTCAAAAGTCAAATAAATATAGTCATGTTGGTGAAAGAATTGATGACTTATAATGTAAGTTTTTTTATTTATTGATAAGATATACGATTTTTGTATGCAAAACAATTTGCTTAATGTATAAAGTCATTTAATATGTTTATATGTAATCATATATGTTAACTGCAGTATACTAATTAAAATATAGTTTTATCATGAAACATCTACTGTATTTATACATATGCTTGATATTTATATAATTGGTTTTTTACTTAAGGTGCTAGTAGCAGAAACGGTGCAGCATTGTAGTGAGTGGTGCAGATTATTTAAAGCTTTACAAATTAAGTTAAAAGTTCAGAAAGAAACGCTAAGTTTAAAAAATACTTAAATACAATTTGCATTATTTTTCTTGATTACTGTACTTGTTGCATATTCTTATTTTTCTTTTTTTATATAAATTTTACATAATTTATTAATTGCTATACTGCTTTTATGATATCTGATTTCATAAGGCATTTCTGAATCACAGATAAATTTTGTTTTGTATGGATAAATAAAGAAATTTCTGCTACTGGGCTGAAGGTTGTTAGTTTATAAAACATGAATTAAGCTATCAATTTACTTAAAAGTGTATGCTTAATTTATATATATTTTTAAGTTAATCATTTTGTTTGCCTTTCAAATAAAAGTAATCCTGTGAAAAATAAACATCACAGGGCGTAATTGCAAGATTCATTCACTTTGTTTTTAAAGCAAAAAAATAATCTTAATTAAAATTTAACATTTTAGAAGAATTTTTCATTATCTGAGAATAATCTTCTCTCATATCAGTAGCACATGATAAAATATTTTTACCACTCATAAAATTAAGCCAATAGTTTATATGTATAAAAATTTATAGCACAAATGGTGAAAGGTTTGTGATCCTAAATTGTGTGCATAGTATAATTTTTTTTCTTTAAAATTCTAAATTGGTGTATTTCAGATTTTTCACGTTAACGAGGTTTTACTGTCACTGTATTAATATACATATAGGATAATACAACATATTACATACATTGGATCACTTCTACAATGTTCATATCAGGGTTTAATCGAGATTTTTTAAAATGGTACCCTATCTGTGAATTTATAAAATAATTTATGAAATAAGTAAGTTTGGGAAAATTAATTATGCTTTTAAACAATTAACCAAAATGCACAAAGCAGTTTATTTAATTTAAAAATACAATATAGTAATTTCTACTTACGGCCGTTGCTATTCGGACCATCGGGGCGATTAGTGTGGAGGCTACCTTGTTGCGCTGGTCATAATAATGATTTTGCTTGTTTGATCTTGAATTTTTTCTGTAATATACTAATGATTTTGCTTGTTTCTACAAATTCAAACTTTTAGCATTTTTAAAGTGTATAATGCGATTGATCTGCAGTTCATGTTTATTTCAACATTGCTGTTAGAAAACATTACAAAATAAGTACAAAAGCCATTTTCAGAAAAATCATACATATATTTGTATAGAAAATTGGGTTTGGTTTGTATCGAATTATATTGGAATGGTTTTTTTTTTTAAGGAAAGGAAAAGAAATAAAAAACCAAATGACATCTATGTAGTTGAATCTGCAGATTTATTCATATGTTATACATTTATTCATATTTATGCATATTCATAAACAAACATATTGCGAAGATTTTTTTAAACATTAAAAATACTCATTTACTAAGATCTGTTTTCATGTTGAATTTTTTATTTTTACTATTCAATTTTCGAAATCTTTATTATTTTCATTTTTGCTTGATAAAAATTATTTTGAGTTATTGCCCTTTTATGAAGAATTTTAGCACCATTTAGAGTACAAAATTTCTGTGAAAATAATTAATCTCTACCCCACTCCCACACTCAAAAAAAAAGATAATTTTTCATGCACGGGGACGAGACACATTATATTATTTCTAAATTTTACTCTTTTATCAGCGATAACTTATTCTCCTTGGAAAAGATGGTCCGAATAGCCTGTACACTAATCGCACCAACGGTCCGATTAGCCACTTCATACTACTTACAAGGAAACATTCAAAAGATGTCGTCTAAAATATGTGATTCTGCTCTTCATAAAACACCAGAAACTGAAAAAAAACTATCAGCTGTAATGAATTACAGCGGCTACAAAAAAATATCAAAATTAAGCATATTTGGCGATTTCACACTGTTAGGCGATTGATTTTGAGTACTTAACGGAGAAGCAAAACACACGGTTCTGATCGTACATGCCAATCTCGGGGCTAGCGAACTTATCAACAAAAATGCTTAATTCTGATAATTTTTTTTTGTGGTCGCTGTAATTCATTTCAGCCGATAACTTTTTCACTTTCTGGTGTTTTATGAAAAGCAGAATGACATTTTTTTTTTTTCAATATTTTTTGAAGACAACACCTTTTTGAATGTTTCCTTGTTACAGTTACATATTTACCATAGATTACAGTAAATAACCAAATTGAGGGAATTATTATGTGTTCAATGCAGCAAAACTTAAAGAAATTTTTAGTTTGGAGCTATAATGATGCTAAGAATTGACTTTGCGAAAGTGTCTCTGCTTAAAGTTGGTTTTGTGAAAGAGCGTTTTTGCCAAAAGTCGACTTTGTGAAAATGCCTGAATGCGGCACTAAATTTGTTCTGGATCAACCTCCGCATATATATATACATATAAATCATAAAATGCATATAATGTATACATTTTGTTGTTTTGTATTAACTACATGCCAGCGATTTATTGTTGGCATGCGGATAGTATGTAGGCACTAGTACAGTATATAATTTTCAGCAAAAGTGATTCATTGGTGCATATACTTTTGGGTTATTTAATGATTATACTAATGCTGGGTTTTTTTTTTTTTTTTTTTTTTTTTGCGATTCAAAATGTCCCCATTTCTTATTCTGAAATCGGGGACACCGCGCTGTTTTGTCCCCAATTGAGCCTTTCAAAATTTGGTCACCCTAATCATAGGTGATGAAAAACCACAGGCAAGGCTATACAAAAACACTCATTATGACGAATGGAAACAATATCTTTTGTTTTAGCTCCTTTCCTGCTATTGGTTCATTGCTATCGGTCTATTTCAAAGTGTCGATATTTTCTGGCCAATGACATGCGAGCTTCAACATGTGTTTAACAAAGATCATCAAAGCCGAACTGATATCTACTAGAAGAGTTTTCTTGCAAATTTTCTTAGCGTTTAATAAAAAACTTCTGAAAATATAAGCAATTATAGAATGTAATTTTTTAAAATATTATTTTATTATTATTAAATATTTCGATAAAATATTTTTTTTTATTAAGGCTGTACATCAGTCAGATAGCTCCCTTTCTCCTTTCCCATGTTATCCAATGGGATTTTCGTTGCTTCGTTTTATAAAAATATCGTTTAATAAAAGTTTTTCAAATTCTGTTTTTTGAATATTACTCTTTGAACGGGTCGCCTTTTAGCTTAGTGAGCAATTTTTCGAAAAAATTAATTTAAATATTTTATTTCAATAAGTAAATTATAGACTCTAAATGTGGATCTCTAAGTAAAATATTTAATTTTTTTTTTTTTTTTTTTTTTTTTTTTTTTGTTTTGTTTTGTTTTTTTTTTCGAAAAATTGCTCATTAAGCTAAAAGACGACCTGTTCAAAGAGTAATATTCAAAAAACAGAATTCGAAAAAGTTCATTTTTGATTAAAATAATTTTATAAAACGAAGCGACAAAAATCCCATTGAATAACATGGGAAGGGAGAAAGGGTGCTATCTAACTGATGTAAAATAAAGTTTTATCTTCAGTAATTTTACAGTTACAGTTTCTTTATAGAATTATATAATATTGAATAGTTTATTCTTTTTTTATGTAGCATTTATTTTTTCTCTTTCCATTTATTTATTTATTTTAAATTATTTATTTTATATTAAATTCCGTTAAATAAAATTGGTTTAAATGCAAAATGAGTTACTTTAAGTAGCAAAATGAAACTTTAACATAATTTTGTTTAAATAATATAATTTTTATACTGACAATGTATACGTATACACACACACACACACACACACATATATATATATATATATAATATATAATTCAAATTTCAATTATTGTGAAACTACTACGAATGTGAATTGAACATATATATTTAAAAGATATTGTAATGATTTGGTAAGCAGATACAAAAATAAAAATGACAAGTAACTGACATTTAGGATGCATATAAGAGTTTTAAGTAAAAAATATTACTCTCTACGACCAAAAAAGGTGTATTCAATGGCAATTCTGAACTATTTAAAATGATTTTCATTTTTATTTAATACCTACATCTTAAGACAATTTTTCTTAAGCTTTATTTTTAGTAGAATTATGAATTTTGATATACTTGGTACAAATAAAACACAGATCACATATTAGCTGTGTTAAAATATGATTTTAAAATACTTAAAGCTTAAAATGGGAAGAATAGAGGATAAACTATACAGAGGTATACTAAAAAGCAATAGTATAAGTTATAAGAAACACAAAACATTAATTCACTTTTTATGTTTTTTTTTTTTTTTTTTTGTAATATACCAGAAAATACATGGAAAACACTCTATACTTGTATACTTTAAAATTCGTGTGAGCATGTCTTTAAAAAATAACAAATGTCTATTTTTTCCTGTCTTGAAAGAAATATATCACTAATATCGATATTAACTTGGTGATATATCGCGATATTTAATTTCTGATATCGTCCAGCACTAATGAGTACAAATAAAACCTTTTCTGCGATTTAGAAAATTTTGATTTTTAAGGGGGGGGGGGGGGGGGATAAAAATGATTTTCGGCGGGAAATTTTCCAAATTCCGTATTTTTGAGTAAAACTCTACCAAAAATGGAACAAAGATGTTAAAAAAAGCCATGTGTCTTCTTTAGGTATTTCCAAAACGGTTTTTGATTTTTTTGCGATCTGCCATTTTTTTTTTTTTCCCTTGGGGAGGGGGGGTTGTATTACAAAGGGCAAATTCGAGACACTCCTTTTAGCGCTAAATTTGTCCTGGGAAATTTATGAGAGCTGCTGTCACAATGTTTGGTGCTTGGATTGTTTATATGTATCCGACCCCTAAAGTAACATGATTTATTGAAATTCCACTCCCACATTCCCCTTGGGGGGCAGGAAGCAAAAAAGCGTTTGTAAGTACAACTCGGCACCAAATTACTTCACGGTGAAGAAATTGCACATGAGGAGACTAGACTTGAGTATATAAATGAAACATTATGTATGATTTTGGAATTCTTGATTCATACAGGAGGGAGGGGAAAAATCGTTTTTCGGTGGAAAATTTCAGAAATTCTCGATTTTTGAGTAGAGCTCTACTAAAAATGGTACAAAGGTATTGAAAACAGCCATGTGTCTTCTTTATGATATTTCCAAAAACACTTTTTTTTTTTTTTTTTTTTTTTTTTTTTGATGGGGTAGTGGGGGAGGGGGAGCGTTGCTAAATTTGTCTTGGGAAATCTATGGGATCCACGGGATTTCACAAAACTTCGAACTTACCCGCTGGAGAAGGAAAAGAAGCGGATAAGTTGCTGCCTAAACCAGTGGGGAACCGGACTCCTCTCGCTGCAAGCTTGAAAAATCTCTACCGAATACAGCGTGAACTTTAACTTAGGTTATTAATAATGATATGGGATTTTTACAATTTATTTAAATAGTGCCCAGCGATGCGAGCAAAGCCTGCTAACCTATCTATATTAATAAAATCAGACTTTTGTCTGTAAATTTGTAAGAATAAAAGAAAATTGCGATATCTTCACGTCTCACACACTATGAAAGCCGAAAATGACTTCAGAAAATTTTGTCTCTGTATGTGTGCGTCATTGTGTCTGTAACGCTATTTTTGTCCGGGTATCACGTAAGAACGGGCTGGACGGAAATCAACGGTGCTTGGCAGGAATTTAGGTCTTTACCCAACTTAAAATTATATCTATCAACTTTTTCGAAATTCCCCCCCCGTTCCCCAGCTAGGGGGGCAGGAACACGCTTGGAAGCATAACACGGCTCCAAAGTACTTCAAAGTAAAGAAATTGCATATGGGAAGACATGAGTACATGTACAATTAAAACATTATCTGTGATTTAGGAATTTTCTAATTTTAAGGGGAGGGAGGGAGGGAGAAAATCGCTTTTTGGCGAGAAATTTCGGAAATTCCGGATTTTTCAGTAGAACTCTACCAAAAATGGAACAAATAGGTTGAAAAAAGCTATGTGACTTCCTTAGGATATTTCCAAAAACACATTTTTGGTTTTTTGTGCTTTGCGATTTTTTTTTTTTTTTTTTTTTTTTTTGTGGGGTGGGGGAAGGTTACAAGAGGGCAAAACCGAGACACCCCTTTTAGCGCTAAATTTGTCCTGAGAAATCTATGGGAGCTGCGGTCACGGATTTCTGCGGTCACGGCAAAAACACATTTGTAAGTATAACTCGGCTCCAAATTACTTCAAAGTAAAGAAATTGCACATGGGGACTCTAGACATGAGTACAAAAAAAAAAGGTTATCTGCGATTTAAGAATTTTCGGTTTTAAAGGGAGGGAGGGGGAAAATCGATTTTTGGCGGGAAATTTTCCGGATTTTTCAGTAGAACTCTACCAAAAATGGAACAAAGAGACTGAATAAAGCTATGTGACTTCCTTAGGATATTTCCAAAAACACATTTTCGGTTTTTTGTGATTTACGATTTTTTTTTTTTTTGGGGGGGGGGGTTGCAAGAGGGCAAAACCGAGACACCCCTTTTAGCGCAAAATTTGTCCTGAGAAATCTATGGGAGCTGCGGTCACGAATCTCTGTGCTTGGATTGTTTATATGTATCCGACACATAAAGTAACGGGATTTATTGAAATTGCCCCGTTGACCTCTTCGGGGGGGGGGGGAGACAGAAGGCAAAAACACATTTGTAAGTATAACTCGGCTCCAAATTACTTCACAGTGAAGAAATTGCGCGTGGGGAGACTAGGCATGAGTATAAATAAAACATTATCTGCGATTTAGGCAATTTCGATTTTTGAGGGGAGGGAGGAGGGAAATCAATTTTTGGCGGAAAATATTGCAAATTCTAGATTTTTCAGCAGAACACTTTCCAAAAAATGGAACAAATATGTTGAAAACAGCCATGCGTCTTCTTTAGGATATTTTCAAAACACGTTTTGGATTTTTATGATTTTTTTTTGGGGGGGGGGGGGATGGGAGGGGGATGTGTTACAAAGGGCAAATTCAAGACACCCCTTTTAGCGCTAAATTTGTCCTGAGAAATCTATGGGAGCTGTGGTCACGGATTTCTGCGGTCACGGCAAAAACACATTTGTAAGTATAACTCGGCTCCAAATTACTTCAAAGTAAAGAAATTGCACATGGGAACTCTAGACATGAGTACAAAAAAAAAAAGGTTATCTGCGATTTAAGAATTTTCGGTTTTAAAGGGAGGGAGGGGGGGAAATCGATTTTTGGCGGGAAATTTTCCGGATTTTTCAGTAGAACTCTACCAAAAATGGAACAAAGAGATTGAATAAAGCTATGTGACTTCCTTAGGATATTTCCAAAAACACATTTTCGGTTTTTTGTGATTTACGATTTTTTTTTTTTTTTTTTGGGGGGGGGGGTTGCAAGAGGGCAAAACCGAGACACCCCTTTTAGCGCAAAATTTGTCCTGAGAAATCTATGGGAGCTGCGGTCACGAATCTCTGTGCTTGGATTGTTTATATGTATCCGACACATAAAGTAACGGGATTTATTGAAATTGCCCCGTTGACCTCTTCGGGGGGGAGACAGAAGGCAAAAACACATTTGTAAGTATAACTCGGCTCCAAATTACTTCACAGTGAAGAAATTGCGCGTGGGGAGACTAGGCATGAGTATAAATAAAACATTATCTGCGATTTAGGCAATTTCGATTTTTGAGGGGAGGGAGGAGGGAAATCAATTTTTGGCGGAAAATATTGCAAATTCTAGATTTTTCAGCAGAACACTTTCCAAAAAATGGAACAAATATGTTGAAAACAGCCATGCGTCTTCTTTAGGATATTTTCAAAACACGTTTTGGATTTTTATGATTTTTTTTTGGGGGGGGGGATGGGGGGGATGTGTTACATAGGGCAAATTCAAGACACCCCTTTTAGCTCTAAATTTGTCCTGGGAAATTTTCGAGAGCTGCGGGCACAAAGTTTGGTGCTTGAATTGTTTATATGTGTCCGAGTCCTAAAGTAACGGGATTTATCGAAATTTCCCCCCCTTTTCCCCTGAGGTGCAAGAAGCAAAAAAAAAGTTTGTAAGCATAACTCAACCCCAAATTGCTTCACAGTGAAGAAGTTGCACGTGAGGAGACTGAACTTGAGTATAAATAAAATAATATGTACGATTTTGGAATTCTTGATTTTTACAGGGAGTAGGGGTAAAATCGTTTTTTTTGGGGGGGAAGTTACAGAAATTCCGGATTTTTTAGTAGAGCTCTACTGAAAATGGTACAAAGGTATTGAAAACAGCCATGTGTCTTCTTTCGAATATTTACAAAAACACATTTTTTTTTTTTTTTTTGGGGGGGGGGAGGAGGAGGGAGGCTTTACGAAGGAGCAAATTCGAGAACCCCCCCCCCCCCTCTTTTTAGCGCTAAATTTGTCTTGGGAAATCTATGGGATTAGCGGTCATGAAATTTGGTGTGTAAATTTTTTATATGTATTCGACACTTATTGTAACGAGATTTTACAAATTCCCCCTTTCCCCACCACCACTCATGTAAAATCACGTTTTCCCATTTGAATTCGCTTTAAATTATCATAGAATGGCGAATTTTGGTGTGTGGATGTTGATTAAGTGTACGCATTATATTCTTTGTGGGATTTCGCAAAACTTCGAACTTACGCGCTTGGTAAAGGGGAAGTAAGTAGCGGGTAAGTTGCTGCCAAAGGCAGTGTCGATCCGGACTCCTCACGTTACGAGCGGGAAAAACCTCTACCGAACACATCGATAATTTTAACTTTGGTTATTAATAATGATAGTGGGAAAAGCCTGTTAGTATATATATAAGAAGAAAGCATTGGATAGATGAATTTTTGATGGATTTACACATTTTGAGATTCTTGAGCACGATTTGACTATATTTACAAAATGTCTGTCTGTACCTGTTCAAAAAATATTTTGACTCTGTATTTCACAAACCATTAATATTTAGTTAACTTTGACGTAAAGTGATGCTGATTACATTTGAGGATCAATTGTTCAACATTTGGCACTGTCATCCCATTTTTTTCGTAATTTTTAATATGGCAGTATAGTTTCCAAAGTGAAATTTAAAAATATATTTATGATAGTAATAGTCTACCTTGTTTTTGTTTGTTACTTCCTTATACAAAGTATAAGGAAGTATAGTAATCCCGATTTGCGAAATGGATTTTGTATTTCACATTGCTCGAAAACGAATGATCGCTGGATGTTGCCAATTTATATGTGTGACTGTCATGATGTCTAGTTGCACACCTGCAAGTGTCGTCTTAACACGTGCTCTCGTTTTAGAGATATAAGGGTTTTTACACGATTTTTCGTGACGTCTGTATGTGTGTGTGTCTGTGTGTGTGTGGGTATGTCGCATAACTCAAAAACGGTTGGACGTAGAAAGTTGCGAATTGGTACATAGGTTTGTTATAACATCTAGTTGTGCACCTCCCTTTTTGGACTTTCTATGATTTTCGGTTTTGGAGATATTTAGGAAAATTAGGTTCATAATGACAAAAATACATAGGTTTTGGCCATAATGTATCAAAAAACGGTAATAACTCAGAAACGGTTTAGACAAATCTTGCAATTTAACTGACTTCCCGACAAGCTAGACATTTGAAACTTTCAGAAAGGCTCAGAACACGTTGACAATGCATTTTTCAAATATTTTTAGCCAACTGTTTCCGATACCTGTTGCCTTCAGCAGCGTTTATGCGATTCAACAGAAAAATTATTTAACTAACTTCCCGACTAGCTAGACATTTGAAACTTTCAGACTAGATCAGAACACGGTGAAAATGCATTTTTTAATACTTTTAGCCAACTGTGTAGGGTTCCTGCTGCCTTCGGCAGCGTTACCAGTACAAATCTTGCAATCGATTTTTAACTAACTTCCCGACCAGCTAGACATTTAAAACTTCCCCAAGGCACAACTATGACATGAGTCCCCCCCCCAAGGTACAACTTTGACATGAGTCCCCCCCAGGCATAACTTTGACATTAGTCCCCCAAGGCACAGCTTTGACAAGAGTCCCCCCCAAGGTACAACTTTGACATGAGTCCCCAAAAGGCACAACTTTGACATGAGTCCCCCCCCAAGGCACAACTTTGACATGAGTCCCCCCCAGGCACAACTTTGACATGAGTCCCCCCAAGGCACAACTTTGACATGAGTCCCTCCAAGGTACAACTTTGACATGAGTCCCCCAAGGCACAACTTTGACATGAGTCCCCCCCAAGGTACAACTTTGGCATTAGTCCCCCCAAGGTACAACTTTGACATGAGTCCCCCCAAGGCACAACTTTGACATGAGTCCTCCCCCCAAGGCACAACTTTGACATGAGTCCCCTCAAGGCACAATTTTATTTTATTTATTTATTTATTTTTTTTTTTTTTTTTTTTACGTATGCATGCATTTTTTAAAAATATTTTTAGCCAACTGTTTCGGGTCCAGTGACAATGTTTTTTAACGTTATGTATATTTCTAAAAGTGTATAAGGAAGTCATGTGGTGCCCACATCAGATTTTTTGTTTGTTTGTTTTTGTACGTGTATTAGCAGCAGGAATGGCAAGTTCCATGCCAAGGGATGGAAGTTTGCAATATGGCTACCTTTCAAAAGAACTCATCAATACCTATTTCATAACAGAGAGAAATACCAGAATAATCTTTTAAACAGTAAAAATTAATTTAAGCTTAAAACATAACTTTTTAAAATATTCCGAAGAATCGATTCATTAAACCATTTTGCTTTCGTTAATTATAAATCTGAGTCAGAGTTTTATAATGACACAGCAGAAATTATATAAAATAAACACAAATGTAATTAATAGCAAATGTTATAATACTTTTCTGTAAGATGAATGATATTTAGCAATTTGACAAGCTTTTTTACATTGCCCATGTGATAAGCTGCCAAATTATATTAAAAACATTTAGTTAAATTAAAGGGAACCATAAAAAATTAATTAGCATTATTATAATAAGTTAAATTAATAAATGATTTAATAATAATATAAATAATAATAATAAATTCAAACCAAATTATTATAGAAATATCTTATTCTTAATTACAAACAAAGCATAATCTGAAATTAATAGGAATACTAAATTGAAAAAAATAAATTTACAGATATCTTGCCAAATAGAGTGGCAGTTATTAAACAGAAAAGTACCAATATTATATTTAATCAGGTTGGCAAATAGCTCATATAATCTTTTGATATATAAAGCAACAGATTAAAAGTGCTGAATACTTAGGATAAATACAATTATTTACTTTCAAAGTATAATGAAAGAAAAAAAAAAAAAAAATGAGTTTTACAAATTAAAATTCATACCTCATGCAGAGACATTTCATTTGAACACTGGGTTTCTTTTTCAATTATGGGAAGTTGTGTATGTTGAGATTTAAGTCTGGGATCTGGATCAATGTCTACTAATAAAATTGGTCCAATATTTGCAAATTGACATTTTTTCCCTAAATCTCTTCTCTTCCGCACATATGAATAACATATAGACATTTTAATCTAAATACAGACAAAACACCCTTTAAATATAGTAGATACAATTTCTAGTGCCACCCAAAAATACTCGTGAATTTTTAAAACTATTTGCTTAAAATGCTTGATAGTTTTTTTTTTTTTAACCTGATATACAAACAATATAAATTAACAATATTAGTTTTATCTTTTAAAAAATTTTAATGGTTCTCTATAAAAGCCCATAAGTTCTTAAACGATTTTTCAACTGCTTTCAAATAAATGGCATAATCTTTAAAAGCGATTTGAGTATATTTTTAAAAACTCGTAAACAGTTTTAGTAACTATAGCAACGTCTACATATGCCAAGTGTTGCCAAGTGAGATACTAATTATTATATATATTAGCAACATACTAATCTTTGAATTTCCAAAAAAGCTCTTTAATTTTTTTTGTGATTCAAAACATGCCTATTTGAAAATATTAATTTTCCACTGCTTATGTTTTTTTTTTCGAAATGCCAAAGCGAATATGTACACGCTTTGAGCTTAGCTCAGTGGTTTATTGATTGTAATTTGTACTTAGAAAGTGGCATTACCGCTTACGCACCAGTGTTTTGTAGTTTTTGGTGCTTGTAGTTTTTTTGTCTGTAAACGGTA